>JAGYYN010003782.1:0-18737 GCA_021441665.1 Euplotes cf. woodruffi 2 WChen-2021 | reverse complement strand
TATTAAGCTTTGCCATTCAATCTGTATTATGCAAGTCCTCCACACTCTGATTAGACCTTTGAATTTGGAATACTTGATATAAGTAAATAAGGTCTTTTGAGTTCATAAAGAACCCTGGTACTTCTACTTCATTAATATCTCCAATGCTCATATTGACCCTAAATATAAACCAGCTGTTGGTTACTTTAATCATTCGGCATCAAAATCGCTAGATTTATCGAATTTAAGCAGAGGTAGATTTTCTTCTTTAATTTCACTGATCTTGACATCTCCAATAATCTTCAAAAGCTCGTATTTATATACTCCGACTACATCGTTATTCAAAGCTGTATCCGAATACGATAATCGCCTGATGACTTTCCTAAATTCACGATTCAAAAGCAAAAACTAACTGAAGTGAATTGTCAGTGTCTACTTGTCTCATCATCCGCAGTGAGACAAGCGAGTCTGAAGAATAGCTTATTTGGTAGTTATTCTTGCTTTCAACAATATTGATTTTTCCTTTAGCCGAATGGATCCTGATTATCTCTGTTTCTAACGTCACTTCTTCAATTGCGACTCCTGATTCACTAAATAAAAATTCTTATTTAATTTTATTTTTAATTAAAAATTGGAACAATATAGTTTTTAGAGAAAGCAAAATATCAAGTACTTTTTATTTTAAATAAATCGATAAAAGTAAATCAAAAATCATGTGACTCAGTTATTTTGAATGTAATTAAGCCTTAAAGATTACTGGGTGCTAAAGCGGAACTCGTATAGCTCAAAGCCAGATCTACTGAGAGCTTTGAGTACTGGAGAGGTATTGAATCCCCATATCCACAGTACTTTTAAACACCTGCATTGTCTCAGCAGTCCACTGAGAGTAAAGTATTCATCCTCGTTGAAAGAGTCAGTAATCGAGCAAAAGTTGTATCCGATTTTTAGACACTTCAAGTTGGCTAAAAAGCTTCATTCGACATGCGATGGAACAAACCAACAGTTTTTATCTTTGATCAGCTTTAATCAGTCGACTTGTGGAGCCATATTGGTCATTAAAAACTCATCAAACTGGCTGTCAGAGTTGATCAAATAGACTGTTCTGATTTTGCAGTTCTTTTCAAAAATATAGCTAAATGTAGATGAAATCATCGAATCATAGCACATTGAATTATTAGTGACTCATCAGTAGTACTTTTGGTCTCCTTCTCGATATCAAATATTATGGTCTTGGTCTTTAAGCTCGTATTTACCACCGTCTGATGAAAATCTCTTCATCCGGATAAAATTATCATAAATACTGAGAATTTTGTATTTAGAATATCCTAAGTTGTGTTTGAAGACCTTCAGTATAGAGAGCTCCCGCTTGGCATCGAGGTTGTTGACAAATAGCCTTGAGAACCTAAAATTAAGCAATTAAAATGCGAACAATCTGTTGAAGCAAAGCATATATCGCTTAACAGCTATTTAGGCCAAATTTTATTACTGAAAATATTGCTTTATTTCAGGATGTTGTGTGTAGAACTTGATTATGTCGTCGATAAACTGCAACTGTATTCTATTAACTTCCTCGTCGTTGTTTCTGTTTCTAAAACTGATGTCGTAGTTGAAGTAAGGCTTAGCTCTGAGGTCTTTAAATCACATTTGCATGCTTGGCTGCATTATCTTTGAATGAAGTTTTAACTTATATTCGCTTTTTTGACAAAAAGGTAATAAAAATAATTATTCTCGAGAATTTCAATATTATTGGCACAAAAATCTGCATTCCAGTTATTTAAAAGAAATCACTAATTTTTATCAAATTAGGTAATCATAAATTTAGAGATCTGCACTTACTTGTAACTTTAATTTCTTCTTGACGAAAAGTATGCAAAAATGCCTTATTTTAAAGATTTAAATTAAACTGTTAAAAGTATCTAATTTGAAATATAAATTTACTTAAGCTAAAAAAATAAAATATATGGCAAAATATTTTCTACTTATTATTATAGTTCATAAAGCCCATTATATTTTCTATTTAACAGGGGATATTTTTAAGTGATCATGATACAGTATTTTTTTAATAACTAATCACAAATCCTACTTCATACTGACTGTAGCAATGCAACCCTAAATAAGTCGAACTTTTATCTTTACTTATTTTTGTTCCAAAACTGATTAGTGCTTTTGGAGATGCTCATGATTACTCTCTCTATCTCATCAGCATATCCATAATAGCCAAGTATATGGCTAGCTAAAGAAAGTGATCAAATGTTGATTAGTATCTGCTGCTCCATAATTAATATTATCTCTATCCATTCGGTATTAAGATTTTACTATTGGTTGCAAATATTCACCAATTGACGTATGAAAATATTCACAACCGCAGATATAAATCTATTAGTAAAATTATAATCTTTCTGCTTTATGTATTTACTAAATCTACTATATTTTAGTAATTTTAAATTTGCTAAATAATCTTTGCACCTAAGCCTGTAATTATAAAGATTATATCATGCTGAGATAACAAACATAGCTAGGAATGAGTATTGAAGAGATAGGGTCATTGTGCTATCTTAGCAATTCGTATTTCATTTCCTTCTTTTTAGCAGCCAAATCTGCCTTATTGAAATATATACTGACCTCAACTGCGGAATTAGCTTATTTACATCTGCTGCATACAGTACTTTTAATTGGCTTCAAGATTATCAAACAAATGCTTAAGATTTTATTGTGCAATACTAAATTTAGTATTAAAAATCTAATAATAGCAACAAATCAATTTTAGGTTAAACTTTGCTATTTATCATATTTTATTGAAATAGATTCAAATTAATAAAGATGATCGATAGCCCAATGTGACAAGCTACGCAATCAACTGACTGTATGAATCCTAATGACCTTGACTTACTTATATTTTTAGCTCCGAGGAAGGAAAAGACTAATATGATGGAGCTTGAAAAGCAAAGCTCTATTACAAACCAAGATAACCTGTCAACCGAGGCTGCTTTGGCTTTAAATGAGTCTCAGATGAATAAAGACGATTCCAAGATAAGCAGTAAGACTCTATTCCTGCCTTCGTCCTTTTTATCATGTTTTTAGCTAAACTTTCGATCAAATATAAATAATTTAGTTTGTTGTAGATTTTTACTAAATTTATATTAGTGTGATGCAGCACAAATAAAATTATAGGCTCAAACATGATTGACTTTGCAGAGTCTTCTTATTTGAATAGATTTAGTATTGTGATAAACTGAAGGCAACGGAACAATAAAGACGAGCTAAAGACCTTAAATAGAAACTATTCTAGTATCTACTGAGACAAGTCTAAGAAGTCATATGCCTTTAATAAAGAAGACGATTCCCCACTGACTCCAGTAAATTTCCTCAGCCCCTGGGATAACAATAGAAACAATATTCTTTCGTGTGAAAAGGTTTGATCTTCTGACAGAAGAAACGACACCAGCAGGCAAACGAAAGATGAAAAACTCAAAGCCAAGAGAAAAGAAAGGATCAAGAGTCCATGCAAAAAAGGTGTTGATAAAATAAGTAATTTATTTTATTTATAGTTTCTTAATTTATACTCAAATAAAATTGATTTAAACTTAAACTATTTTATACAGAAGAAAATAAAATAAGCATCGAAAAGAATATCCTGAGCCAAAGGACAGATAGAAAATACTATTCAAACAGGAACCAAGATTGCATATCAATAAAGCAATTTGAGACGTCCCCCACCAGCCAGTACATGTTTTGGAACTCATCTCAGCAGACGAGAAACAAAGACCTTCAGATCATAGCGACAAATTACTCCCCGGAAAAGGATGCGTTAGAATTGCAGCCGAAAGAGACGATTCCTTTGCGTATAAATAACCTTGAGTTCCAGACGTCGCAGGTTATGAATCGAGCAACAAAAGATTACACTGATTATAAGTACGACAATGCAATTGTGAAAATGCAGTCGAGGTTTGAAATGATCAAGTCCAGCTCGATCAGCAGTCAGGGCTTATTTCGACATAAAAGCCAGTCCGTGTCGATCCCAGTGCACCAAAAGTACGATATAAAAAGTCTGCAAATAAACAGCTACGGAGATAAAGAGCCGAAGACGACGAAGGCAGCGTCTGGGTCTATTTCGAACCGAATAAAGAGATTTAAAAACAAGCAGTGTATGCATTCAAAAGGTATTTTCATTTGTTAATTTCTAGATATGTATAAATAAATCGATGACTACTGATAACCAGTACTGAGACTTTGAAGGAAACAACCGTAAGTTGATGTCCCTGCTAGCTTGTATTTTTAGATCGGTAGCTTTTTTGCGTAATAAAAATTTACTAAATACAGACCGAAATGCGGTTTAATATATCTGACCAAGTTATGTGAAGATTCAAAAAATTATGAGAATAAGCTAACTTCTAATAGTGATTGACAACTATGAAATGAGAGTACTTGAGGCAGAAAGATCGCATAATATCGAGAATGCACTGGCTAATTTCTATAGTAAAGATAAAATCGTGGATAAAATGAGAGTTCTGAATAAAATGAAATCGTTAAATGGTATTAATCTAGTTAACACAAGAAGAAAGATAAACTCACAACAAGCTAAACAAAGATTTAATGTTAAGACAGTTAACTTTGGACATGAGCAAATTGAACAGCTTAATATTGATAATCGAAAACCAACTGAGAGCAAGGTAAAACATAAGATGCTAACAGAAAGGAATCTAAAAAATCAAATTCAAGTAGCAAAGTATTTTAGGTACAATTTTGCTTTGTTATTATACTGCTATAATATTAATTATCTTTTTGATCTTAATAAAAGTATAGAAACGTATCTCTAAAATTAAATAAAAATCAAAGTCAAAAGAATGTCAACAGTGAGCAATCTGTCGGACAAAATATTGATGTTGAAAAGCTCTTATTACATATTACATCAAACAGGCATGTTTCAACTCCAATTAGCTCGTGCTTAACTCAAAACAACATGAGGACATATTCCGAATTAAAAATGCTGGATTCGCTGAAGAAATAAAAACTCGATTGCTGAGCTCAGGCAGTGAAATGCAGTCTCGGATCGACAGATTGAGATGATAGGTAAATCAAAGCCATGCTATCAGGTGAATGCCGTGAAACCTCTAGCAGATGTGAAATATGTTGAGAACTGGAACAAATTCATAGACTTAAATGCGAACAGTTCACATAATGCATATGTCATAAAGCCAAACAAAAATTCTGATTCTGCTAATCAGATTTAAAAAATTGTTACATTAGTGACAGTATAAAATTATCATTAATACAATTTTCAAATAATCCTTTACGTCGATTTACTGTTAAATTAATGCAGTGTACAAGATTAAATTTTCAGTCAAAATATGTAAGTCCGCAAATAATCTTTACGACTTTGATTTGCTGAGGAACTGAAGATACTCTGCTTGAAGGTCATCAGGTATGCTTTCTAATATCCAGTCATGCCGCAAAGCCTCTTCAGGCGTCATTCTTAAGTCTGGATCCCAATGCAATCACGCATCGATAAACTTAAAGAACTTTTTATCCTCTGGCTCAATGAAGTGAGCCAAAGATTTGCTATTTGGCCTGAGTATTTCGCCTGTATTGTCTTTGACAGGAATTGGCATTAGGTTGTGATCAAAGAAAATATCTCTGCGACTTGCCTCTTCAATCAAGTTAATTGGAGGGACTCCTCTCAGTTCCATTATTAGCCCCATTTGCTCTTTTTCGTTTTCCCCGGGGAATATAGGAAATCCTTGGTACAGCTCGAGTAAAATTCACCCCAGACTCCACATATCGATCGGGTATGAGTACGGTATTCCGAGGAGGACCTCAGGAGCTCGATAAAATCTGCTTTGGATGTACGCATACATTTTCTTGTTTTCAAAGCAGCTGCTTCCAAAGTCAATAATAACAATCCCCGATTTTTGTTTGTTTTTAAGTAAGACGTTCTCTGGCTTCAAATCTCAGTGTATTATTCTGTTTTCTTTTAAAAACTTCAGGCATTTAAGCAGCTGGATGGTCATTCGGCGGATGATGTCGATTGTGAATCCATTCGAAGTTTAGTTCCTTAATCTTTTCATATAAGTTCATGTCGTGTAAGGGAATGATAATGCACTTGTGCAGCCTAAATTCAAAATACTCTTGAATATCAATGATATGGTACTTTCACAGACTGCTGCTGTCTTTCTGTCATTTCTTCTTCAAGTACATCAAAATCTCAGGTTCCAGGTCGATCTGATTTTTGTCCATTGGAAAAGATTTGAGTATTTTTAGGGCGACTTCTGATTTTTCTTTATGATCGAAGACTTTGTAAACCTTTCCGAAGCTTCCTTTGCCCATGTGAGAGATGACTTCATATCTGAAGTAGATATTGCTTCCTTTATTCGCGATGTAGTCACCTTTGTCGTCATCGAAGCTGTTGTCCTTTGGAGGTCGAGAGCGAGACGGTATGTCACCGAGGAAGTAAACCATAAACTTCCGGTCGTGTTCTCTGTAATCCTTCAGTTCAATCTTTTCGAGTTCGGAGAGTTTTTCATCAAAAACATTCAGAACCAAATCTGCTTCAAGCGGGAGCGATTGAGGCGGAGTCTCTGTAAAAGTAGCTTTTGTCTTGTTTGAGTCTCACAAAGGATTGTAGAAGTTGATTGAGTTTAGTGAATTTCACTTCATCTTGTTTCTTTTATCTTTATCTTTGTCGTTGACTTCGTTCAGTGATTTATTTTCTTAAGCACTTTTTCAGGTCTTTTAAGGACTTCATAATACTATCTTTAGATTTGCTTTGAGAAATGCTCTTATGCTTATTTGTTTTATAAGCGTCGAACATCACTCACGGTGGCTTAATAATTTGTGTCTTGTCGCCTTGGAAACTACTTGAAAATAGCTTAGAGTCGTTGTCAGCTGAGTTTTTACTGTGTTCTGTTCGCACATCTGACTGGTGGTACTTCGGCAACACTCTATTTGACTTCACCTTCGTGCTTTTATTTAGCAGAACTTTTATGATTATTCTCGACTTTTTCTTTATACTTTCTTATAGTTCAGCTTTGCTTTTTCGAATAGGAATAATGCTTCACAGTTGCCGTCAGCGATAGTCCTGCTGACTTATAAGAAGGCGAGTTAAAAGCTACCGGATCTCGAAGATTCTCAACGCTTGACTGCTTAAAAGGATTGGAAACACTAATAAGCAGATTTGGCTTTGAATCCTGTATAACTGAGTTATTCTTCGAATCCTTCCTTCACTTCGACTGGGTCTCTTTACTGTTCAAAATTATTGAACACGAATGTCTTTTGTTATTGTCATTGCTGGCCTCGCTTCTATGCGATAATTTTTGCTTATCGCTGCTGCGTTTATTTTCAAAAGTAGTCGTTATAAGTCATGTGCTTGACCTGAATATTCCTGGTCTCTTTTGGAGTAAATTTAGTCTGGATATGTTTGACTCCTGAAGCGTTTACTTTATATCTTTTTGTCTCCAGCACCAATGATGAATTAGAATCTCTAATGCTATGTGGACTCGCCTTTTCTTTACTATCAGATCAAAGGATTTGAGTCTTGCTTAAAGTGCTTGATGGGTACGGGAAGTTCTTGCTCCTCTTTTTACAAATGTAGTTACTTGGATGAAAGCAAAAATTTATCCTTTTTCTTCATTGAAATTACTTTTGAGCTGTCTACAGGATTAATTTTAATCGCAGATGGTTTTTCTTTTAGATTGCAAGACAAATTCTGAACCGTATACAGGTTAATTTGAGCAGTCTGAGGTTTATAATTAGTCTTTGATTTATTCTTCCTTGGCTCAGCAGAACTTTGAAGCTTATTGCTCTCAATTGATTTATCTTTGCTTCTTCGCTGTGTTAATCTAGTCTTTCCATTTAGGCTGTTATACTGGCTTGTTTTAAATGTATTAATGCTCATCTCCATAGATTTTGGAATTCGCTTTGGTTCACTAGGTTTTAAAAGGCTTTTTTGAGTACTTAATCCTTTGCAAGCAAGTTTATATTTTTCAATTAGACTTTTGTCATGATGCACCTTTTCCATCTTAAATAATTAACCTCCCTTATAATCTTAAAATGATAATTTCAATTTAAAAAATTTAATATTTAATTAAATTATAATTAGATATATTTGTGAGTTAATACTTAATGGAGTTTATTTTTGGCCTTTCAGTTTGCCTAAACCTAACTATCTTTTAGAAAATACCAAAAACAAAATAAGACCATGGAGTACAAAACTACATCTGAGGCATTTTACAAAGTTAAAAAAGAAATCGACTTCAAAGGCCTGAAGGGAATAAGATCCCTCAGCAAACTGCATAATTCCATTAAGAAAACTCAAAAGCTATCTGAAAGTACATTTATATATTTATTGGTTTTTATAATTTTTAATTTATTATATCACTAACAATAATAAAGTCGATATTGTGATTGTAGTCAAAATAATTTTAATTGTAAAATAATTTTGTTATGTTTGTAAATATCAGTTATTTTTGTCATCATTTCTATGTAAGCATTTTGCTCTATTTTTAGACATTATAACACACGCTTGTATGTATTAGTAATTAAACGGATAGAGAAGTATAAAACAAACAAATAATAAAGCTTTTAAAATATAGTCAATATGATTTCACTGAAATCGCGAGTGAATCATTCTAACGAACGCAAATCAACGACACGATTTGCAGTTAGCAAAGATACAGTTAGCGTTGATGATTATCTATCGAAAATCGCTGATATCAAGATTACAAATCACATTGCTAAAGTTGTACCCAAAAGCATGTCCAGTTTCATCCAATCAATCAAAGAAAAAGTAAAAGGGCTTGTGCTGGAGCCTGAAAAGTACATCGGAGGATATAAAGATGAAAATAGAGAAGGCGAAGGAAGCCAAATCATTAATGACTTCTTACCTGTTCTCAAGGCTATCACGCTTGAGACCCGTCGTTATGAAGAATTCTTTAATAAAAACGAGACATGTGTTTACTCGGGCAACTGGTCAAAAGACCAAAAATCAGGAAGAGGTATTTGAATCGCTTCGTCTGGACTTATCTTCGACGGATTTTGGGCGAATGACAGCATCAGTGGGAAAGGCATCGTCAGATTCCCAATCGGTGATGTCCTTTTAGCACAATTCCAAGATAATAAATTTGTATTTGGAGACTGCAAAGTTCTTTACAGAAATGGAGAGTACTATGAAGGAGGAATTAATAATCAAATGCTAAGAAACGGGACAGGAATCCACTTTTATATGAATGGTGACATTTACAAAGGAGACTGGTCTAACAACAAAAGGATCGGCAAAGGCAGACTAATCTTTAAAGACGGCAGTGAATATATCGGTCAGTTCATCGACGACCAAGTCGATGGACATGGCCTCTACACCGATGCAAACGGTAATAGATTCGAGTCACTAGTCGATGAAACTAAGAAATAAAGCTGGTAGCTTCACCAACGGTCGGTTGTATGGACATGCTGAAATCAAATTTAAAAACGGAAACAACTACATCGGCGAGTTCAATGCTGGTCACATAAGCGGATACGGCGAGTACAAATACCAAAACCTGGAGTCCGACTCTTCAGTTCCAGACAGCGGTATTTATGAAGGAGAATACAAGCGTGGTAAAAGATATGGAAAGGGTAAAATGACTTGGCGAGATGGGAGCGAATTCGAAGGCTATTGGGTCAGTGACATGCGACTAAAAGGCAAAATGAAAATGGTTGACGGAACTATTTACGAAGGAAACTTCAAAGACGATCTCTTCCACGGACCGGGGGTACTTTATCTTTCCAACAACAAGATCTACGAAGGCAACTTCATTAAAGGATTCGCTCCAAAATAAAGGCAAGATGACTTTTAAAGACAGTGGAGATGTGTATGAAGGCGAGCTTGAAGAGTTTAAAATGCAAGGCCAAGGCGTCATGAAGTACGCCAATGGAGATGTCTATGACGGCTCGTGGGAAGGAGGCATTCGACACGGCTACGGAACGATGAAATATGCTAACGGTAATATGTACATCGGCAAGTGGATGTATGACAAACGATCAGGATTAGGCAAAGAAGTACAAGTCGATAAGCAAGAGTATTACGAGGGGATATTTGCACTTGACATGGTACAAATTAAAATTTTATCTTTACACTTTTTATAAAAAATACATAGAAAAATGGCAATGGAAAAGTTATCGATTGAAAAGGCAGAATAACTGTTGGAAAATGGATTAAAGATAAAAAACAAGGTAGTCATGTGCTATTAGAAGAGAACCAAGAGTCTCTGTATCGAACAAAGGTAAATTGGATCAAAAATAGTATGAAGACTAATAGTGCTCATCCATACGTTCGAATTGAAGAATAAATATAGCGTCTCAATATATCTTTCCGCAAAATAATAAAATTGAAAATAAAATTTAGAGGTAATAAAAGAAATGCAAAGTCATATTGATGTAAAAGAATTCGTATCTCGAAATCCAATTAAAATAGAGAACTCTCTTGAGTTAGATTTAATAAAAGTTGAAAACGAGAACTCACAGAAAGATCTATACAATTTACCACATATATCACCAAAAATTTCGAAAAATTTAAGAAGCGAAAAAGCATTTATATCAAATAGAAGAAATAGACAAGAACAGTTATACAATCCATACATAAAGGAAAGAGATGGAATGGGGAGACTAATCGGGTCTGATTCATCACAATCGAGCCTATTAAAGATGAACTCAAGACAACTGCTGCCCAGTGTGTTTCAATTCAATAACAAGTGGGCTTCGAAGCAAGCAACCAAAAGCAATTTAAAAGGTGACTTCGAAAATCGAGAAGTATCGTACAGTGTAAATATGAATTACACATTTGATAATAATGAAGAATATCCGCAAAGTTGAAAGAACGTATCTTATTGCAGAATGAAAGAAGACAGTGTCTGTGATAAATCTACTCATGATACTAGTGGTACTAATCTGCTAAGCTGTCTCAATCTTTCACCAAGCAAATGAAAATTAAGAAGTGAGTCGGAAGCTGGTGCTCCAAAATACGCTGGTAAATATAAATAAAACAAATCTTGATCTTTATATCTTTAAGATTAAATTTATGTATTCCCAATAAGATATAGCAATTAAGTGCACAATGAAATTTGCATTAAATTTTAAATTGATTTTAAACACAATACTAATTTTATTTTAGACTATCGATATTTCAAATACACCGATCCAAATAAAAAGAGGTACACAAAGATTTCAAAAGAAGACTCTGATAAGCTATTTAATCCTAAAAACGACAGGAAGTATCTCGACCAGCAGGACGTCGAATTCACTGACACTCAAAAGCTCAAAATGCTAGAAGAAGTCAGTGAGCAGTACGTCGTCGATAGAGAAAGGTATCTAAAGCTGAAAAGAGGACTCATTGAAGACATTACAACTCAAGTCGTACCGAAAATGCCTAAAGCGATGCAAGAATTCGCAAAACGATATTTTAAATAGAGAGTCACAGAAGTCCCCGTATAAGTATCAGAATACAGAAAGCAAAATGATATCGAAGGTCAGACAGAACTATGATAAAGAAATTCTTGAAAGATTTCCAAAGCTAAGTTTTCTTCATCGATCTGCCATCAAGCCTGAATATGAAAATAAAAATATCGATATCCTTAAAGTAAGTTTTTTTAGTCAAATAAAATCACCTGTTGGTGACACTTATCCTTTCCATAGCACAAAGCAAAAGTGGAGTCATTTTTACTGAGCAAGACCGACCGCAAAGACTCTACAAAAGTGGCGCTTCCAAATTCTCTGGACCTTATCAGTGCAGACAAGCTTCTGCAGGACAAGGTCAAATCCTCTCCAAGAGCAAACCTGCACAAGATCCCGTCATTTGACAATCAGCTATCAAGAGAGCAAGTGGAGCAGCAAAGGAGAGGAATTACTAAACCAAAATAAGCAGTACAGCAAGCTCGATGAAGAAATATGGCTAGAAAAGCTAAATATGTTTGCGGAAAGAGAAGTAGAACGAACTCGAATCATTAAAGAAGAACTCGACAGATATGTCATCCAACCAACCCAAGATAAGTTAATCAGCGGTATGCTATTTAAGCCTAAAACTTTTCTATTCTATTTCGTTGGACTTCGGAAACGAAGTTGCGTATAGATAACTACTCCAAGATAAAAGATGATATCAGAGTTATCAGGAGACAGTGCAGGCCAAAGAAGAAATCTGTAATACCTAAACTCGAAGATATACTAAAGTAAGCAAGTGCGCATAGCAGCTCACTCTTTTATTACTATTCAATTTTCAAGCAAACTTTCGGTTTAATTTAGCCGAAATGCTGAAGGTGTTTTAGCCAAACAATTTTTGATATTTAAATTTGGGTTATAATTTAATTTGTCATGACTTTTTTGCTTGAGCAGCATTCAGTAATAAATCAATGTTTAATAACTCAAATTGAAGTCTTAAAGATATAATAGCTGTTTCAAATAATACAGTAGTTTTGGAATAATTATATATATACCAGTTAAGAAATTATATTTGAATTTATTACTGAAAGATCGGAGATTTTGTGAAAAATGCTAATTGACTAGTTAAATTAAATAATTCAGCACACAATCTAATTTTCTATCAAAGAAAATGAATTGAATAAAATTTGGAGAATTAAAATATGTTTTATGAAATTGAAAAATACCAATTTATTAAATTACTTTTTTAATTTCAAAATATAAAAAATATACTCGTGCTTTTATAAATTTAAATTAAAAGTTTGTGAGATAATATTAATATTAAAAATAATTAAATTTAAAATATAATAAAATTTAGTTATAACTTAATTTAAATTAAATTAATTTATATTAAATCAAATAAAAGCAATATTATCTAACTAATCAATCATAATTGATTCGTAAATAGTCATTCGTACCAGTTCGATCGACTTGTTTTTACAATCACAGACATTGGCGCATATTCTTGCCTTCTCTCTGTCTACATTCACTCAACATTGCTAATCATTTCGTTTTTATTGTGGTTCAGCAAGACAGGATTGGGCAGATCGTTGTTATTAAGATTGCTTATAGCCTTTGCATTTTTATTTCTCCGTTCAGCGATTACTTTATAATCTACAACTCTTGGAGCTTGGAACTCATTAGACTGCCTTTTAATTTGTTGAAATAACTTAGTCTGTCTGTTTTCATCGTTAATGTTACATCCGTTTTTGTGATTTTGGTTTATATTCTCTTTGAATTATCGTAAATTTCTTCGTAATCCAGCTGTATCAAGATCAAAAATGAACAGCGAAGTTTTAATAATCCTTTACATTACTATCTTTGCTGATTTCGGATTCATAATCGTTGTTCTCGTAAAATCTAAGATCATGTGCGTTGACTAATTTCGTGACTTGATGAAGAGCTCATCGAATCGTGCTAGTATTTTCAGAATCTGCGTGTCCCAGCTTGCATATTTCTGATTGCTCGATACCTCGAAAAGGTCTAAAGTCATTTTGAAAAGTGCCAACAGACTGCTGATCATTTTCATACCCAATCAGAGATTTGTGAGAGTGGTATTCAGACTTCTTTTCTTCTTCAATCAGCTCAAAATTAGTGTTCATGACTCTTTGATTGTACTTGAATTCATTTAAGTAACCAAGATTTATTGAATCGCTATCATCGTTAATTTCGCTTTGAGCTATTTTGCTTTTATAATCACTTTCTGAAAGTTCAATCCTCTTTTCATGTTCTCTATGAATTTAGCGAAAACCATGCTTACTTCACAAAGTTGCGACGGTGTATAGGCGGGAGCGCTTGATTTTTAAAGAACTCGTGTCGCTTGTGTGCTTGCTGAGTTGACTTCTTAATATGCTCTTCATCGAATGGAGCTTCTGGAGTTATCCGAGAAATATCATACCTCTTCTCAAATCCGATCTTTGTATTATATACTAATATTTTCTTTTTATTCCTGAATTCAAATGTTAGAAGCGATTCTGGAGTTAATTCGAAGACTCTTGATAAAAAGTTATTTCCAGTAAGATCCAGTCGAATAAGGGGTGAATGCAAATCCGCTGAAGTATTCCTTCATGTACTCGTTCGAAGTCATGTCTCATCATCATAGGTATATTTGGTAGAATAGTAAAGAGCCAACAAATGCCACTGCAGGAATATTTAATATTCACAAAACTAGCGACATGGGGCAAGTTTTGAGAGCATTCACCCAATCTGAAGCATAAGACAAACTTCCTTTTTGGTGATACTCATTAACAACCAAAAACAAATGGATTAGCGATATTGCCAAAATAAGGATACAATATGTGAAAAGGTGGAAAACGAACCAAAAGAAGTACTTGTAGTTTCTCCTGCCTATTCAAGTCCCCATCCACGGACAGTGGTGGTCCCACCTCATTACTCAGTTGTCGCAAATGGCTCAATGCGAAGCTCGAGGAGGGCGCCAGATGACGCAAGTCCTTCAAAACTTGATTTTAAAGTCATTAGATAGATGATTGATCCTGTAGAAAATATCATTTGCAAAGAACCGAGTTTCGAGTTTTATTATCCTCCGCGGAATGATGCCTGGATCCATCGCTGAGGTTATTACCAACAGCCCTGTAGTGCTGACTTGAAGATAAAATGGAAGTAGAAATACAGTATACGTGTACTTATTTGCAAAATAAGGAACAGGAAATATCATAAACAATATCGAGTTAACAGTCACCAAAATGCATGTGAATACAAGTGGAGATATATACTTTCCAAAAATGATTTTGTTGCGTCATCAAAGTCGATTACTTCCGCCCCAGTACATTTGTTGCTATTATTTATTTCAATATTATTTTATTAACAATCGCAACGATAAAATAGATAATAATAATAAATACTTGTTGCAATGGACAACTACGACAATGGAGGAGTCAAGAGCGACGTCGGAAGAGACAAGCTGCTCAAGCAGTACTCCACCACTGCGCAGCTAGACCCGATTGAAACTGCCACAGATAGCCCTTCAGGATTTAGATCTCCGCTTAAGTCTCCTTTCAGAGCTCGAGTCTATAAAGAAGAGGAGGAAAAGGGACTTTACGAAGTCCTCCACAACAACCGTAAGTGAGGGTTGGTCACTGTGTAGATTGCGACAATGCTGAGGAAGAAAAATCTGAGGTACTTGAAGTCCGCCCGCAAAGCAGCCCTGTAAAAGAAAATATCTTTGATGATGAAAATCAAACAGAAAATCAACAAGTAACTTGAGTTTTTATTGGCACGAGATTTCTTACGAAATAAATTGATAAAATTTAGTTAAAATACAGATGCACCAAATCGTTCTATTAAATTTATGATTTTAGATAAAATAAATAAAATTTATGTGAATTAATTTATTGAATAGATAACAGATACTGTGGAAAATGAGAGAACTGGTGAAATTATTCAACCTGATAATAGTGATCAGCTCAATACTCAAGATCCGTCTGCTAAAATAGAGATTAAATCATGAGACTCATATTCTAATAACGAAGAACAAAAGAATCAGGAAGTTAAGCATGAAAGTAATCAAGATACTCAAATAGATATAACTGATAATATTAGAAATACAGTTGGAAATAGTATTTCAGATTCATGAATTCAACAACAAGACAGTAATTTAAAAGATAACACCGAAAATATTACCTTATCTCAAGAACAGTTCGAACTCGCAGAAGAGATTAACGAACAAGATCTTGAGCATCCAAAAGAGCATATCAACATCGACCCACCAGTTGGTGAAACAAAATCTGAAGATGAAAGTTCAGAGGACGAGAAAAAGATTGAAATCGAAGATCCAGATGGAATTGTCCATTCCATCTCTCCTCACACATCTGAATCTCACGAACTGCACCATATAAATCATCACATTCAGGCGAAAGCAAATAACGACTCAAATTTAAGTATTGCAGAGATCCGTTCTCGAAGAGATAGCGATGTTAACAAAGACAGTCACTCAGCACACGATCCAAATATCCGTCCGGAAGAATCTAAAATCTCACAAGAGAAGCAGCTAAATAGCCATCAAGCTGATTTATCGGTTCCTTCACACGAAAGCGAACACCAGAAGCAAGATAACGAAGAAGGCAATCAAAAAATAGCCCAGTCAGATGGAAAAATTCCAGAAGATATAAATGGTTCTCAAAAAAGTGAAGAACAGGAAATTATTGATGCTATTCCACCACAGCTTGAAGACCAAGCAAATCAGCAGCCGGACCAAAATGCACCCGAGTTTACATTTAGCGAAGAAGACGAAATGGACAGTGCTAATAATGTATTGCTCCGACTGCTTGAAGAATCAGAAATTCTTAAGACTGAAGGCACCATGATTTTTAAAGAATCATCCTCTGATGAAAACTTACTCAGGGCCAAGGACAAGTACATACAGTCTTTTGAAGTCCTTCAGGCTAAGGCAGAAGAGTTTAAATCAAACGATGGAGTAAAGGAACTGTATGTTGACGCTAATAAGACTTCACTAATGAATGCAGCGATGATGTGACTGAAACTCAAGGAGTACTTGCAAGCTTTACAGCTTCTCGAAATAGCAAAAGGCTTCTTTACTGATCAAGACGACTCTTCAAAACTTAATTACAGAATCGGAGCATGATACAACGCACTTGGAAAATATAAATTAGCGTATGATGCTTTGGAACCAATTAAAGACCTTAACGATTCTTTGATTATTAAAGAGTATAATAAAGCAAAAAGTATGGTTGAAAAGGCGAAGAAAGATAGTCAGAACCAGAAAGAAGTTTATTCAAAAATGTTTAATGACAACCAAACTAAAGAAGAAGCTAAAGAAGAAACCAAAGAAAATCCAGCATTACTACAAAAGAAAGAAAAAGTGCTAAATAAAGAAAAGTAAGGAATTATTTCAATAAATTAAATAGGGATTCTGAGCATCAGTTAGGTAAAAGTCGTACACTTGCAAAGTATGCAATCAACGCATTCGCTATTTTAGTTACAGCAGCGTCTCTATATTACAAATCCTAAAATATTCAACATTTTGAGCTAAAAATTGAAAATATTAATTACATACTATAATCAAACCATTTTCATCTATAATAAAATTCAAACACTTACTTCATAAATCCAATTGTGAATAAATCTCAATTATAAATATTTAATATACCATCTCCAAATTTAAAATCCATATATACTCCCCCAATCTCTAATTTCAAACCAAAAGATAAACAAATAAAATAGCGTCAACCCTATTCTCACAATATATCATATCCTGCTTACGACCCATTTAAGCACAAGCACATCTCGGTTCTTCTTGCTTTCTGCAACCCGATGTAAGTTAGGTTTGAATAAATGCAGACACCCGTAGATTGGTGCATTGGGTGAGAGGACTGCAATACGAGTAATTATTAATATTATTGACAACGATGTATCGGAGAAGTATGCCTGCCTCTCTCATCCTCCATAGGCACTATCAAGCTCAACCACGATTACGCACATGTCCCTCCTTTGGATATCTTTTATAATAGGTAAGCAAATGTGGTCGAGAATGTGCTAGGTATTTTTTGCTGCTTTTAATTCGATGATTCGCCTTATTTCAATCGTGTAGCTCCAACTATGAGATCGAAGATATCATCAAGACCAGTTTAACTCAGAGAAATGGGGTTCGTAAAACCGCTTTTTCTTTTACTTTATTTCGATACTGATACCAGGCTTTATAGAAGCTCAAATAGCATCAAAGATATTTTAATCAATAAAAGAACAGGCAAAGAAGAAACTAAAGATGACTGTAGAGAAAGCTCAAGACGAGCTGTAAGAACCCTTCAGCAAATTTCAGATGAAGATAAGTAAGACTGCTATTTCATTAGACTTATTATTCAAAATTTGGTGTAATATAGTCCTTAGTCTCTAATTTTAGCTGATCGTGTTTAAGATTCATTAATTTTGTTATCTACAATATCAATTTAATGTGTTAGTGACTACTACATGAACGACCTACCCAAAAAGAACATTGTAGATAATAGCACAGAATTTTTACCAAAAGAAATCTTAGTATCATTGAAAAATAAAAGCAAAGAGGCAATTATTGCTTTGTCATAATTTAGAAAGAATTCATTAACTCGAAAATGTCCAAGTTTCCTAAATTAAACTTGAAGAGTAAAGAAAGAATCAACGTCAGCGTGCCGCAAGTCCAGATGAGTCAGTTAGCAAATTTTAGAAGCAAATCGACATTAAATGAAAATGCTCTTCCGTAAAGATAAATTCATTAACTATTTTTAAGACTTTAGTATTTAAAAATATTTGTCTGTTACTTAGCTTAATTTTGCTTGTCTTTATTAGTTTTTATTATGTGAAAAATAAGTTTTACGTGACTCTTATAAAAATAAAAAATATTTCCTGGCAGTTTAATAGCTTTTAAATTAACACTTTAATGATAAAATTGATTGGTAAAATATCAAATAAAATCTCAATATTTACAGAGAAATTTGATATGGCAGTAAAGTAAATTAATTTTGTAAAAACTATGCCCAAAAGATATAAATGTAAAATCTAAGATGATGAATTATTAATCTCAACTAAATTGCGAATCTAAAAGAATACTATGCATGTCAACATTTGCTATTTAGAACAGCAAAAAGCAAAATTAGAATAACAGAACTGCTCTAAACCAAACTCCAGAGGCTGATTCGAAGTTCAACTTGCTGCGAGGGTCGCTGAAGTTGATGCACTATGACAAAGAAACTGGAAATCTAATCGAAAGCGGTAGTGTTAAAGCTTTATTATTAGACGGAGACAAGCGATTTGCAAACCTCAAACTTGTCGCAAATGAAGTTAAAATGTATGTTGAAAAGGCTCAACTA
>JAGYYN010003759.1:0-13571 GCA_021441665.1 Euplotes cf. woodruffi 2 WChen-2021 | reverse complement strand
TACCCTCAACTATTCAGAGACAAACCAGTATCCACTTTTCAAGCATTCGAAGGAACACACAAGGAGTCATGAACTTTGATAAATGTATGCAAGAAATAAAAATAATCTTCGTTCTCGCAGTTGATGTTAAATTTATTGTAAAGTTTAGAACAACAAGAGACTTAAGGAATCAACAAAATCAAAAATTAGCAGGAATCTATCGCTACTTCACAAATGACTCAATAAGGACTACTTTGAAAAGAAAATAAATAAATTCGATTTGATCGTTCACAAAAAAGGTATTGTAAAAGATTTATTACCCACAATGGCGAGTATAGAATCGGAGACTCCTTATGTAAACAAACTGCTGAAAATACTGACTCCAAGTCCGTATACGCCTAAAGACTATCTTTTCTCAACTTAATTATAAATCTCTTGCATATTCGTTTTCAATATTGAACCCATCTCAGTATTAAAAGTGTAGATGAGTGGCACAAATTAAGCAATAAAATATCGTGTTAGTTCCATAATTAATTAAACTTCCATTTATGAAGGAGAGGCGAGGTAATTCAGCAGACTGCTGTTTTTGAACTCGAAAATATCATCAACTGCGTATGACTTCTTCCTCCACCCAAATGAATTCTTTGCAATTTTGGCGTCTGACTTTAGGCTTTGCTGAGTGATTACCTGGTTCGATCAAAATTGGGGTTTGTACTCACTCTGTTTTAAGTAAGATTTTTAGACAAGTTACCACAGTCTTTTGTCTCTCCTTTGTCGCTCTTTCAGTGATGGCCATTCATCTTGGGTAGCTGTTTTTGCTTACAAAAGGGCTTGCTTTCACTAAATGGTTGTTAAGGCTAGATTACTTGAGCTGAAATCAACGATTTTATTTGTTCTTTGATGTCTTTAGATTGGGCAACAGTTCATGAAAGTCCTCGATACCGTGCTTTAGATCAAAGCTTGTACTGTTAATGCTCTTTCCAGCTTTTTTGTAATTATCTCCTTTTAATCTCACTGACTTTAGTGAAAGAGGAAGTAAAATAGATTCTTTTTTGCTTAAAGACTGTTTCGCTGAAATATCCTCTGACCCCATAATTTTAAAATTGACCAAGTTTGATTGTTTTTCATGGATCTCTGTAAATAAAAAATTAACGACGTAATTAAAAATGGTTTAAATTTTACCTAAGATCTGAGCTAGCTTTGAGTTTAGAGCATTCTTTCTTTGAACTGATGTTGCTTTACTTTGGTTATCATATCGAGTACTGTTCTTCTTACTCTTTGGAGATGACTCTTGCCGTTCTTCAATTTTATGGATTCCATTATTTTCAGAATTCTTCGAATTTTCTAAATATATTATCAAAATTAAAGCCGATCAAAAGAGAAGTATATAATTCACTTCGCTTAAATATAACTTTAGAAGTATTATCATAGTCAAGTGATAAATCTCGTATTTATTAATTAGCAACTTCTCCATCAGTTATTTTGACTCAAATTCTATGTAGTGTCACAACCGTATTTTAGTAGTCAGTGGATTTAGGCAAAAATAAAATTTAAAACAAAATTTATGAACTGCCGATTATTTACTAGATTCATGGCTGGATCCATCAAGAACACTGTCACAAGCTATTCCTCTTGCACTAGTCTCGCATAAGGTCTTCATCGAAGCTTTATTCGGGTGATTTGGTGCATACTTTCGCTTCGTTCGACCAAAAGTCTTGTTCGGACTCTAATTTTGATTAAAAGTAAGTCCTTACATCTTTTCTTGCAAAGCTATTTCAAAATTGAGTCCACAGATACAATATTCTGAGCTGTTGGCTTTTCTATTGTATTTTGCTGACTCACCTGCTGCCTAAATAGCTAGAGTTAAGTACTATAGTTAAGGAAGAAGTACAAAATTATATATAAAAATAATTCATAATGAAAGAGCAAGTTTTAATCTAATCATCACTGACTTCTCAATTTGGCTCTTAATCAGCTGAGAAAGACTGCCGTCCTCTCCAAGCCCAATAATTTTATTTCCTTTGCGGTTGACGTGGAATATATTATTACGCCTTTTGAACTGAGCTTTCTTGTTCAACTTCGGACTCTTGTCAAAGCCCATGTTGCGAATGGACTTGCGAAACACCGACTCGCTTTCATTCGTGATGAGGTGAGCGAGAGCCTTCCAAATGCTGAGTTTTGAATGGGATCTCGCAGGGTATCCTTTTTGGTAGAGTTTTTCATCCTCGAGCAGATCTTCGTAAGTCTGCTCGATATCCTAAAAATAGTCTGAGCTGCACTTACATTAAAGTCCATGTGCTTCTTGATGAATATCGATGAGATGTAAGGCTTGAAGTAGTAGTTCAGCTTCTTTTCCAAAGAACGGCTAGGCATGACTGAGTAGTCTTTGATCATCTTTCCGATCGACACGTTTGGGTTGTCCCGAACCATATTCTCTGAATAGTAAGATTTCCCTCTGTTCTCTCGAATGACAGAGTGATATCCTGTCCTATTTGAATTCAGCAGCGAAGTTTTATTGTATTTTGAAAACATCGACTTCCTGTTGTTTGTAACATCCTGAGAGCTATTGTGAATCTCGCTGTCCTTGACGCTTGGTAAGCTAGACGCGTAGAATAAAAAGTTGATTGTACATCAGCCGGCAGAGCCTTCAGCAGACTAAATAACGCCTACTTACATTGTAGTTGCTGTTGTTTCCATATTTGTATATTCGAGTGCAATAGTTTAATATTAATTGGAGGTTTATATATTTATGAATATAATTTATAAAGATTGAAATGAACGATACTTCTTCTTTCTTCAGAAGCAGTCAAAAAGAAATTAAACAGACTAAACCTAACTCAGTCAAGAAAAAGAACATTCACTTTATGGCTTTTGGTAACTTCAGATATAAAGTTTGATTATTTCAGGCAATAAAATAATTACAACTTTGCATGTCTTTTGATAATATTTCCAATAAGTAAACTAAATGATATGAAAGTATTAATAACTGCTGATTGAATCGAGTCTGTAGGAAATAGTTGTATTGCTATAGATGACAGACTCGCCTTCGAATAAACTGCTTGATAATAACAAAGCTTACTAATCAACTGTTGTTCTTCATATTATAGGAATTAAATAAAGAAGCATCTCCAAGACGAAATCACATGAAAAATCTGAGTCAGTTCAGCTTTAAATAATGACACCAAGACTCGAATTAGGTTCTTTTCTTCAAACTCTCCAGATGACAGTCCGAAAAGACAGAAATAAGCAGATTTTGATTTCAAAACTAAAGCAGATCACAACTCCGATGTCATTAGTAATCAGCAGCGACATTTGAAGTTCGAAGACATCTTTAAACGAGGATTTAAAATGGTACGAAGGTTAAGAGCTATAATTAATGTCAAATAACGGATAGTTTTTGATTTACCGACATAATCTCCAAGCATTTGTATTAATAATCTACCATTATTCGCGATTGAATGTTCAGGCAAGTAAAAGTAAATCACATCTGCTTGCAAATATAAATCTGCTGTTTTGTATATTTAAAATAACCAATTAGTCCCCTGCTAATCGTATACAGGATATCGCAACAGACGCCTGTAGTCAAAAAACCAGTCGAACTGCCAGTAAATGTGCTGTTTACCAAATAGAAATACGAAAGAAAGCCGAGGAAGACGCAAGGTGAGAAGAACAGAGTCAACATTCAGTATTATGATCCGCAGCTGCTGCAGAACTTGCCCGAAGCAAAGCAAATGTAATTTTTAAGTGCTAGATGTAGGAATAAAAAGCTCTCTGGCAAGAAGATCTCGAACAAGCGGAATACCAGCATCAACTTCACTTTGAATAAGTAAATGACTCTTTTTTCAAAATAATTATTGTAAATTTTGAGTATTTTACAAATCGATTCCATCATGGATTTGAGATCATAATTGTAAAAATTTGATTATGTCGAAAAATGCTTTGGTAATTTTGGAAATTAAATTCAACAGAAAAATTAAAATAAAACAAACTTTAAATTTAGTTTTAATCAGTTTACATTGTGAAGTATTAATAATAAGAACGATATGTTTTTTGACTGATTTGAGAAGACTTTCACATTTTATCTTGTGTAAAACTCAATTGTAAAAAGAATCAAATATCTAAAATGTATTATTTATACAATTAAAATGCAATTAAATTGGTAATTACAATTTATTCGTATTATTTAAATGTCAAAATGATTTATTTTACTATGCATCTGATACTTTAAAATTAAAATATACTTGTTTAAAACCAATTTCATACAGAGGAAGATATTCAAAAGCAAGATTTGATATTCAATACAACGCGAACCTCTTTAAAATAAATAAGTATGACCAAGAAGTGAAGGATGTTTTTGGTTACGCGGCAAACAATCTTCTCGAGCCAAGTCGGAATGAAACCAACATTGATGGAATGGGATCAAGGAGATGCTCTCCTGACTTAGATTTCGACTATCAAAAGTTCGATAACTTCACTCCACTTTCACAACAAAAAATCACCTTAAAGACGAAATAACTGGAACAGGTATAGTTTGTATAGGATTGGTATTAGATCGTCTCAAAGCAGGCAGTCTGGAGCTTTTAAAAACACTCAAGTAAGCTGTTACACAAAATCACGATTAATAATAGTTTCCTCAGGATAAAAGCATGACGTTCACCCACAACCGCAGTCAAAATACTGAAGCGAGTAACATCAATTCGAGTAAATCGACGTTCATGAAGAACGTGAGGCTGAACCCGATCAAGACGAATAAATTAATCAAGCAGCACTATATGAAGTCTTACTTTCCGTGCTCTCCGAAGCTTAGAAACGGATGCGAGCCGATCTTAAGCAAAGTTAACAACTCGCTCTTCTGGTTTGGAGAGTCAAACATCAACGAGTAAGCGCTTGGTTTCATTTGAATAGAGACAGTCTGTACGAAGAGCAAGAGAGGTCCAAGAACTTTTATTACTACAAGCAGATCATGTAGATGGCAACAAACAATTATTTATTACTTCATTCAACGAGAATCGAGCAGTCTTGCCTTACGCATTTATTCGATATTAAAGTTAAAATAATAGCATGGAAAATATGATCAACCCCTGGGACGACGGGGAATTCGAAGACCAACAGTTAAAAATACTAAATCTAAAGTAAATAGTTAAGGCGGTTCGAGACTAAAGCCACTTCTTATACTTTTTAGTTTTCCTTATCAAATAAAGCTAATGTTCACGCTGTTATAAATTAATTTTAGAAGCTCAAACCGTCGAAATAGAAACAAGCTTCCACTGATCTTAAATTCAAAAGAGATGAATGACGGAGGTAATTTACATTATTTACAGACTAACTTTGGGCGTTTTTAAATTGCAAAATCTGAGGCAGTTGTTTAGTACTTGAAGATAAAAACTTGCTAACTCCAAATAAACCAAAGAAAAGTAGCCGCTCATCTTCAAAATTGAGTTCAGAAAAGCATGTTACCGACAAAAAGAAATAAAAAGAAGAAATCTAGTCTTTTTAAGCCGACACAGTGATGATACAGCTCAATGTCGATTCCAAAGATCAAAGAGACAAATGACAAGATGCCTGAAATATGCGTTAGTTTATTGTCTAAAAAATTAGTCTCCGCAAGCGATATAAAATCATCAATCGGATTTGGAGAGAAGAGACAGAAGAACTCAAATGGTCATTCGCGACAAATTAGCAAGTTTTGGTAAGAGACTATAACCTCTGATTATTTTCTATTTGCTTTCCACCACAAATGGATTTGATTATATTGTGAATTATAGAGAAACAGCTGTGTGTTTCAGTCCTCAAGGTAGACTGACTCCTCTCAGTTCAACTAAACTAACTCAAGATAACACAAAGAAAATCAACATCAAAGATGTTGATATTGTTGGCCATCGAAAGTGCATTTAGTGTAAGGAAACCTGCTGAGTGTATAGGAACTTACTGCTCAAGCAAAAGAGACTTCTGAGGGCACAACAATGATAGATATCAAGGTAAAAACGGATATTTTAAAACTATCAATTCATTTTTTATTAACAATCATTCACATAAAAAGTTATTCAAAAGCTCAAACAATAAGGATTGCTTGATTATTTCCATATAACTGAAAATCTTTAAATTTTGAGAACTTCATAAGGTTAATCAACTTTTAATACAAATCGGCATAAAAATTTTAATGTGCATTTATGTATTTTCAAGAAAAAAATCAAGCGATGATTTTATTGTTTTACATGAAATACACTTAAAAAATAATTATGGCTGTTATTCAGCATCTTCTCTGTCTTTAAAAAGAACTCTAAACTAAATACAGTACCAATAATCAATTTGTTATAGAAATACTGAAAATTTGCAGCTTCATTCAGCAGACCCAATCAAAAATCGTTGATTTCAATTCTCGAAAAGCACAAATCTAAGTTAGAAAGCTTCGGCAGTTCAAAAAAGATGGACAAATGCTTTGCTACAAACATGCTCAAGCATTTCCGATTCAAAAGTGACAATATCTACCCTCCTGAGTAAGTCTCTTATTTTTGGCTTCCAAAATCGGTCCAAAAACATAACAGGACAATTTTACTCATTAATTTTAAAGTTATCAGGAGAAGCAAAAAATAGCAAGAGAGCTGATTAAAAATTACAACCGAAGAGGGAAAAAGCTACCGAAATTAATCAAGATCAAAAAGGTGGGTTTCCGTGGTTCTTATGCAATCTACCCAAAATCTTGGCTCCATCGGCTGGATGATATTTTACTTATCTCTATTAAACTATATCCTCTAAAACTGGTATTTTTGATTGGGTTTGATTTCGATCACCAATCGTAATATTTTATATATAGAAGGAAGACTAAATCACAATCTGAAAGATGATGCAGCCTCCATTTGTGTATTTGACATTATTTATTCAGTTTTTATATTATTATAGCTTTTAGATCCAAAATAACAGGTCTCTCGGCTTGTTAAAGAATGATGGTTGCTTTAATAAATTATATTTAAAACTGATATTTGTGGTAGAATGGTAATAAAACTATTAAAATTATTTTTATATTAAATCAAAGTATTTTTATTCATTAGTAACATTTAGTTTATTTTTAGTTAAAAGTAAATTTAAATTAAAAATTATTGAACCGAAATGGAAGGTATAAAAGATCAAAAAACTATTCAAAGACCTCATTCAATCCTCAGTGATGTTTCAGACTATGTTCCTGGTATTGGTAAACAAAAATTATAAGTTTAGAGTATCCAATTGACGAAATTGATGAATGTAAAGTGAGTGATGCAAATGCATACCCACATAATTTATTGCTCAGTCAGCACATTTGGAACGTAAAGAAACTCACAAAGCAAGTATAAAATCCCTTGAAGAAATTAAAAATACAGTTGATAGTCATTCGAAATTACTACAAAAGCATGATAAAGCTTTCACATCAAGTATATCTGACTCAAAGCTTGATGCGAAGTTTGATATTTTTAAAATCAACGTGATTGACCATATTCAAGAAATGCTTGAGACCTTTAATATCCGAGTGCTTGGAGGCATCAATGAAAAACTAGACAAAAAGGTAACTCCAACTTATCCAATCTAAAAATAATTATTTAGACATTTAAAGAAGAAATTACCAATCGAGTACATATCAAAGACTTCTTATAACTCATAAAAATAAAGTCAACAGCGAAATGTTTAATTTGAAATCCAGTATTCAAACGACTGCTTATTTAATCGAATCAATGATGAAGAACAACTCTAATAACTTTCAACTAAACAGTAGCGAGCTTAATCGAATCGAAGTTGATAGAGACCACCAAAATGCTATTAATGAGCTTAAATCTCAAGTTGCAAGGCTTGAAGGCATGATTGAGCAAATGCAAGAACCTTACTCTGAAAGGTAAATGCAAAATATTATCTTTAGCACCTCAACACTTGGCAATGATGAAGATCGCAGAGATACTGCAGATGTGATTTCATCGACCCAAATACAAATGTTTGACAGTGAACTGTTAAAATCAGACAAACTTCAAGATAAAATTGACTTTGAATATCTTGCAGATGATTCAAATAAAAATTTAATTTATCTCAACAAAAATGATAAAGATTACAGCGATAAAAATAAGCAGATCGACGAACTGAACAAAGCAGAATCACAGTCGAATGCAAAGGACAGTCAAATTCAGTCCTGTGAGTCTAACTCAGTCAGTTCTCCTGGATACATATCAAAAATAGAGATTAGTAAAAAGCCATTTGTACACCAAAAGTTAGTATCGTAAACATCAAAACTTCAGGCAAATTGAAAGTGAGTTATCACAAAAGCAGATTCCAAATAGCCATTTGAGCAGCCTTGCCAATAAATACGAGAGTTGTGAGTTAATTCCAAATAGCATCAAGTAATCCATTCTACCACAGAATTTGATTTTATTTCAATCAGCGATAAAAGTTATTTTATCAGGGGACAAAAAAGAAATACTGCGTCGAAGGAAAAAGACAAGTCACCGTCTCGAAGATCAATGGACATGCGGGGCAAAGTAAAACAGCTCAATACAGCATTTAAAAGTTAGTGAGAATACTTCAGTCATAGATATTTGCGACAAGATCAGCAGGATTGCAGAGCAGTGTGAACAGTGCAAAGCTGAAACAACTAATATTTCTCAAGTATCTGCAATACAGTCAGCAGAGTTTGAAAAACTCAGTATTCAGCTAAACGAATGAATTTCAGCTCATCAAAATATTACTGAAAGAAACAGTCAGCTTGAACAAGGCTTTTTACAGGGAATCAAAGAACTTAATGCAACGAGCAGACTTTTCAACAAGTAATGATATGATAATTGTTTTTAAGAATTCAAACTGAAACAGTCAATAAAATTGAAGAATTCAGGTATCTGCATTTTATTACTAATTATACAGAAACGAATACAAAAGTGGCTTTAAGAGGATAATAAAATGAGAAGTCGATTTAAGAGACCTTTCTCTGCAGTATAAACTAATCAAAGAAAAAACAACGATCAAAATAAGTAAAGTCTATTTTTAAATTTACTATAGGCAATAAAAATAATCACCTCGGTCAAGATAAATTTGATAGTTCGAAATTTACTGAAAAAGTAGAGAAAAAGATTACTGATATCTATAATAAAATCAGTGAAATAAGGTTTACGCAGTCTTCTCTGAGTACGCAGATCTATTAGAATTTTAAATAGACAACAGTAGAGAGATTTTTGCAGAGACTAGTCAGTACGAATTCCAAGATCTCAAATAAAAAGAATGAAATGTTAAATTATGAGTTAGTTCGAACACAGACTCTCAATCGAGATTTAATCACCTCAAATCTTGCTTTAAGCCAAACCAACTGTATCTATCGTTTTTCAATATCTTATAGTTAGCTGAAGTGCGTCGCCTTCAAGATCAGAAAGTACACAGAGAGCCAAGAAAACTTGAAATTTAAGTCTCAGCGCGGGAATGAATCTAACCTACGCAACGAATAATGGTGACTATAACTTGCCGATGACTGCGAGCGGTTCTAGAAAGAATGAATGCAAAATTCAGGTTCAGAAGTTTATTCCGATGACCAAGCATTCACGACAGAGGCACTCTTCACTTGCTTTAATTGAGAAGCATCAGTCGAAGCTCAAAAAGTTCAAAAATCTAATCAACAAATAACTCTGTGAATAAGCTATGATTCAATTTAGCAATCGTCAAAATGTTGAATAAAAATAGTTAGTGTTATTGGCAAAGAAATTAAGGCTTGATCATTGATTTGTATCTGCTTATGATTTGATTCAAAATATTCACATGCCTTGCACTTTTCGCATGTGAATCGACATCGATCTGAGATGAAGACCTCTTGTGCATTTTGATATCATAAAGGTCTAAATCAAGTCACAGGAGTGCTTAACTGTTTCTTACTATTATTAATACTTGCTGATTCAGCTTCAGAATCAGGGCCTTTAATGAGCTGTGTGTTTCTATGCTTTAGCTTCTGTTTGAACGCATTAATAATCGATATTTTATCATACTGATCTTTCGTGTGGTTTAGCATAATAAACTAAAGTATTAGCGAAGCCCTACTTTATCATCGTACAGTCTACTCGTATTATTTTCTTGTTTGCGATCCGTTGCCGAAGTTTCAACTTTTATTCGCGTTCTTTCGTTTTAGGCCTTTTAGCTTTTCCCTTAAGTTTCGCGTCAGGTCGATTCTGTTGGTTTGAGGCAGGCATATCACGATTTCTTTGTGTTTAGTACTGTGTATCTTGTCCAGTGCCTGCCTGTTTACCTTCCAAGGTGTTTCGACTATATATTAGTGTAAGTGCAAAGCTTTGTTCGACCTCAAGTACCTGGAAACTCAATGCTATCGTGTCTGTTGACAGGAGAGATCGACACGTTGTTGATGTTTATATCTGGCAGCGTGAGTCCTTTAGTCTCGTTTGGACGTTTGTTTACTACTTTTCCTTTTAACTGAATTGCCAGCTTCGATATTGGAATATTATTTCCTTTATTTTTCTTTATCGACGTAAAGTATCGCGGATGGTGACCTCTTTTATTGTCGATTGAATCATTAGTATATTCAGAGTTGAAGCTAAGTCGTTCATTTGCTCTTGCCATTATTTTATAATCAAAAATTATTAAAGCAAAAAATACAAATAATCAAGATTGAAAGTATCATAGTACATTATAAGTCAGATTTACATTAGTTCCTATGCTTTACTTTTGAAGCTCGATTACCGAAATTTCCTATTTTCAACTGTCAATTTGGAGAAGGAGTTCGAACTGACTTCACTGCTTCCACCAATGTAAATTTGCTGCTTTTGATCACCACTTTATCCTCTGTAGTTGTTAAGTGTTAGGGAAGTATTGGGAGTGGGACTAAATAAAACAAAAAGATACTCTTTTCTTTATCCTTTGGTCAGCAATTAGGTTCGCATTCTGACATACAGCTCCTGATCTTCATCGTGTTTCCAAGTCGGAATAATGACCTGTTTCGACTGTTGATTCTTTGCTGACTGAATTTTATTCTTGAAGGCATCGACGGCAGTATTCCTTTGTTGTGTATTTTCTTTCAATTTTTACCTTCAGTATTTTGATCTAAAAGGATAAACGAATACACTACCATTTTGATCTTGAGGACTGGGAAGCAAATTATTGGATTGGAGATCTTGGTCGCCAAATACTACTGAGAATTTATTTGCCTAAGCTCCCGAGACTCATTAGGTTTTTGGTCTTAAATGTATTTGAAAATCGAGCAATATTGCTGTCTACTTGTAATTTTAATACTCGATAATACCTAAAATAAGCTTCTGCTTTGGGTCTTTGGGCTTTGAAGATAAATTTACGTTTTCTTTTGTAGTCTTTTTATTTAGATCCGTAATGCTTTGCTGAATAACTCGTTGATTAGATATATTTTAATAAGAAGATAGATAACTACAAAGAATAATCTTATCAATTGATATTTAAAATGAATCAATAAAATTTATGGTCTATTATGAATACTATAGTTTCTATTAAATCCAACCTCAAAATCAGAATTTCTTATCTCCTTGATCTCCTTTTTATCTTCAGAGTCCATATTCTTTTCTACATTTAATTTTAGCTTTTCCAACATCTTGTCCATTCTTACCTTTATAAAACACAACCTCCTGCAGTTTTTTATTTTTTAGCGGTGAATTTGGAGACTGTCCTGCAGTCTGTCTGCACGGATAATCTAAATAACTTACTTTCTGCTTTTCCAGCCTCCAGCGCCAGCCGGTCAGATTCTGTGCTTATTTATGCCTGGTCTCGGCATAAGATTTCTTGCGGTTGCTCAAAACCCTTCAGCTTTTATTTGCGTTCACTGGTATGCTGGATTCAGATAAGAAGGACGCCTTACTTTTCACTCATATTAAGCTGCCTTATCACAAACCCCTGCACCATGTTTTCCTGAAGACAGTTTTCAGCCCGTTCAAGCGGATTTGGGGCTTTTGTAAGCACTGACGCAAGCCCTGAAGGTGTGACTGTAACACGCTACCTTTGGTAATAAACTTCCTCATGTTCTTCAGTCGTTGCTTGGTCTTCGCTTTCATCGACTGTATCGCTTGGTCTTTATCCTTATAGATCGAAGCTTTGCGGAAGATCTCATCTGTGCTCTTGATTAGCTCAAATTGGAGTCGACAAGGAGAGGCTGACTTGAACTCCTCTGTACTGACTGCTAATTTCGGTGATGACAGTGTAAATTTACCTTTTCTATTTTCATCAATGGTAGCTTTTGAATCCATGCTCTTTGTCAGCATGTTGTTACAGACGATAAAGTCTTTCAAATCTAAATTCGTTTCTATATAATAAGCAAAAGCAGGCTTACTGACTTTCTTAATAGACTCGTGCAGTTTGTGATTCCTAATCATCGTGTTGTTAATCCACCGCCTCGCGAACTTCATATTCGGCATCTTTGGAAGTGGGATTTTGTGCTCCTTTATGTAATTTTTACATGTGAAGTCCTTGACTATAGTCACTGTGAGCTTTAGAGAACTTACAGTTGGAGTTGCAGTTGCCATCGATATCATCACTAAAGTTGAGCCTGAGTAATAAAAATTACATTTTATCATCGTCTCGTGAATTCTGGTTATTTCTATTTCGTTTAAAAAACTTAGGCCTGTAGCTTGATACAAATGATGAAAACTCAAATTGAGGTGAATCTAGTATGTCCTGTTTAACCTTCTGAATATTACTCATTTCAACTTACTTTGTTGTCCTTTGATTTGATGTACCTGTCAATGACCATCCGCTGCTTGTCGTGGCTTGTGAAGCCGCCACAGTCGACAAATATTGATTCTTTAGAGTCACAGTTCTTTTTCTTGCTTTTGACCACGAGGTGGATTTCGGTGTTAATAAAAGAGTTTTTATATCTATTTCGGAGAGTCCATCACTAATAAAAATTTAGATTGCAAGATAAACCAAATTACATTTAAAATATATCAGTCAAGTTACTAAACATTGATATCAATAAACGCAGAGAGCTTATTTTTACGAATGGTTTCATTAAACCTACCTTTAGAAGTATTTCAATCGCTGCTGTCGGTAATTGAGTTATTTAAATTTTCTTCTCCAAATTTTATTCGGATGTCCTCCTTTGACCTCTGGTCGTCTGTAGTTTTCTTAGCTATAATCCTGTGAAGTAGTCGTAAAATTTAACTTGAAATAGTTGGTGACTTTAGACTTACACATCGTCTTTTTAGTTTCCTTCCTTCTCTCGGAATTTTTAAGTTGAATTATTTGAATAAGTCTATATTGATATATGTATTACAACAGCTTGAAATTAATCGCCAATCGGATCGTTTTTAATCCTTTATCAATACTTATAAATTTATTGAAGAGCAAGTTTCTGAAGTTAAACTGAACTTAAGCAACAGTACAATAGCATAAAATTCGATGTTATATATTACTAAAAAACTTATGAAGCTTGAGTATTTTAAGCCTTTGAAGTTTAAATCACTCCTTATAGTATTTTAATTGAATTTCAGTGTGCTTATATAAAATTTGCAGTTTACTAGCGTACCTATGGTCAAAATCATCAAATACATATTGACCATTCATGATTCTTATTATATTTAAAACAATTATTAGTTTGTATACTACAATTCATTTATTTAAAGCATAGA
>JAGYYN010003706.1:0-11896 GCA_021441665.1 Euplotes cf. woodruffi 2 WChen-2021 | reverse complement strand
GTGAGTGATGGTTGAGGTAGTGTGGAGGCGATGGGAATTGATTTGTTATTTTATTAAATTTGAATTTAAAAATGAATTTAGGTTATAGGGACTCTATACCGCTAAGGTAGGAGATTTTTTAGTGAGATTTAGGAGTAAAAGACAGGCTTGTTTACGGCAGAATGTCGGGTTATATCATCCGATATCGTCAAAGCCGAATTTTACGACTTCAGTAAGTATTTTTATAATAATTTTGGATAAATTGATAATATTTGTTCATGAGAATGATTAAATTAGTTATTGTTTTTGATTTGGATTATTATTCAGGCTTTTTTGTTAGTTCTCAAGCCAACCGGTGTTATTTGAACCTTTAGGATCGCAGTAGTTGCTGGGAAAGCAAAGCGATGGCTCAAGAAATCTCAAATATTTGCAGATGACCTAAGTACGTCAGCTGTCACTGAAATCGTTCCAATGTCGAAGCCAGTAGAGTAGGTAGAAGAGCATATGGAAGCTCACTGAGATGAAGAGTCCAGCGGATTGAAAACTTCAGTGATACAAGTCCGAGGGTTAAATCACAAAAGTACAAGAAAGCAAAGAATTCGAAGAAAAATAAATAAATATTGAAGTAAAGGTAAACGAATTAGGATTATTGCTGATTAATTTACTATTAGATTATTTACTTCATCAATCTCTAATCCAGCAAAAAACTGCAAGAAAGGGATATGAAAGTAAGATAATCAATAACAAATACTTCAATTAAAAATTTATTTGTATGAATCTCATAAATTTAAAATAATTATGTAAATTTAAAGATTTTAAACACATATTTAGCATGCAAGCGAAACGACAGCGGAAATGTTTCAAAACACTATTTCTTCAGTGACAGTATGCGAGTTCAACCAACTTCTTCGCTAATCAATAAAAATTATCGTGGTTATCAAAGTAAGTAAATAACCATCTCATTAAATTACCTAAAAGTTAAAAATACCGAATTTATGCTCTAATTCCTTCAAAAATACTTTTAAAAAAGCGACATTAAATCCAAAAATGCATTCTGCTGAATAATTTATATTTCTTACCTTCATTAATAAAATTTATTAAATCTAATTCATCCTCGCAATCACTTCAGTCAAGTCCTTTAAAACTGAGGAACAATTTGTATCAAACCCACACAATTTTATCAATAAATTACACCTAATTTCAACCAAAAATAAAAATACCAAAATCCTATTAATTTGCTAATAAAAATATAGAGACTGAGCCAGATAGCCAACTGAGCTTTGATATATGAAGAAGAAGAGAAAATGTGATGAGTCCTCAAAATCGAGTCGTCCCGCTGCAAGACTACCATTCCCTTCGGAGGAATAAAAACGACACAAGTATGACGATTATCGATCCTCACAAAGGTAGCTGTTTTTATTTATGAGTCTAACGATTGGGATAGACTACAGCCAGTATAATAAAAACCAGTATGAGTTTGACTGAAGGTCTCAGGCTAACCCGATTCGAGGTACTAAAAGGGTTAATGCAGCGAGTATTTACATTCACTTTTCAAACTCTAAAAATTATTATGAATGATATAGAACTTAACAGCTACAATCCAAGCTGTCATATCAGAAACAATTATATAAACAATCAGTGATTGAGATCGAAAATGCTCAGGTAAGATTGCGAATTTGATAACGCAGCCCTGATCCGACTGGTAATTGATACTTGCGAACTGATATTTCACACGTTGAGACTAAACGTGCGAAATCAGTTGTCACGAGGAATACATGAAATTACCACTTAACTAATCCACACCAGGAGTACTGAGCTTCATTTGAAAGAGACCACAGGCAAAGGACCGAGAGCTTGAAGGATAGCAATACTAATCATCAAGAGGCAAGCTACCTCGACCAGTATACCAATAAGTCACATGTACGTGGTTATATCTTCTGTTGCTGATTCCACTAACAAATCCTAATATTTTCATGATAAAACTGTCGATATTTAAAAACAACCACAGTAAATGTGGTTGAGGTAAAAATAAAAATATTAGCTTTTTAACCTCTTTGATTTTACCCTCAATCAGCAATAATTGCGCTTACCGTTGACCTGATTAAGGGAATCAACCTGCGCCAGTCACAAATGCAGCAATACAAGTCCAAAGTGCCGGGTAAAGCTAAAGCAAAAGAACACAAACCCTCTGGCAGGAGATATCAGTAGTGAAGGTAATTTACTTTTAGACTGAGGAGTCCAAATGAAATCAAGGCTGCACAGCAGAACCTCGAAAAGTCTCGGATTGATAGAGGCAAAGGCAAGAAAAAGACACATAAGCCAAAGTCAAAAGTCATGTACTCAATCAAGGTAAAACTCAATCATATTCGCTTCATAATAATAACTGACTATTTACTATAATTTTATATACAACCCGATGTTTAGAAAGAACAAGCACAGAAATAAAAAGAGTCGAGAAAAGGTGAAAAGAATCAAGCAAAATGAGCTCATCGAAGAGATAATTAAAAAGCAGTCAATTCCGCTGATAAGTAATTTAACTTTTAAAATAAATGAATACAGAAATCAATCAAAAACGAAGTGAGACGTACTTGAAGTTAAGGCCGAACTTCCAAGATCTTAAGCATTTTTACCCGTCGTCAGTCCTAGCAAAATGCCCTTTAAAAATGAAGAAATTTAAATTTGAGGTTCCTGAAATAACTCCTGATTTCTTCTACAAAAACATCGCTGCGGGAAGCGGGCAGGAGAGCTCAAGGATCAGCATCACAGAGACTTCAGCGCCTTCGAGCACGAGTGAAGAACAGAGTATTTCGCTGTTTAATAAAAAGAGGTTTTTAAGCTAGACTCAAATCATAGCTTAATTGTAATTATTTATTACTATTTCAATGCGAATCCAACTGTTTTGTTTTATTTTTTAATTGAACTGCGGGTGAGCAGCGGAAAAATTTTCTTTATCAAAACTGGATTTTTCTGATTATCTAAGCATTTTTATTGCCTTTGTTTGAGGGAGGTCTGAATAGATGCGCTGGAAAGTCCTTAAAAGAACTTCCATATGAACTCCATGCGTTTTTGTACGAAAAACTGTGAATTGCTGACTGCGATTTTGGTACCGGCTTTCTATGAGGCCGAGGATGTGGAGCTGGATGAGGAGCTGAAGCCTCCTCAATTGGAACTATTGACGATCATGAAGATGGAGTTTTGTTTTCAGTTCATCTTGATAACATTTGGCTTAGTTTACTACTTATCTGTGCCTTGCTATTTTCATTTTTAGAACTTGGATTTAATTGTGCTTTAAATGGCATTTCGAGATACCCAAAGGATCACTCTAAGTTTGGTTTATTTAATTGTTTCTAAAGACTCAGTAATTTTATGATGCTTTGGTTTTGAATTATTAAGTTTTCTATCAGAAATAGCTTCTTCTATATCGCTTGAATATCCATCTTTATTTACTGAAAATCGCTCTGTTGAGTTCACTGTCTTTTAGTCTACCGATATTATTGGTTCTTCTATTCTTCTGCATACTTTGTTTGATTGCTGAGCCATATTCAGTTAGCACTTCACTGCTAAAGTAAGCAAGATTATTATTAAACTCCTGTATCACCACTTACTTTTCTTCGTGTTTGATTTTAGTATCATTGAGTTCCTTAATGCTTTGCGATAGCTGGTGTATTTCCTCTCTGAGCTTATTTCATCTCGAGGACTGCTGGGTCTTCAATACAAGTTGTTCTCGACGGGCTTCTGAGCTGTTTTAGGCTATGATATCCGACTTTCTCCGAACTTTCAGTATCTTTATTCTTACTATCATAATACTCATTCGAGCTGCTGCTGTCGTATATATTAGCAGCTAAGTACGCGTGCTTCTTAGACTGAACGTGGCCAGAGCCGACGGCTGTGTTGTACTGTTTTAGCGTCTCCTCATATCGCTTCTTAAATTCTTCTTTTTGCTTTTGCTCGATGGCGAGTTTATTTCATTAGCATTCCTACTTTGAATTTATCTTCGCAGCAGAGATCAGTAATTTTTGCATTCGCCTGTGCTGCATCTGAATTCTCAGATAATAAATCTAGATCCTTAAGCGGGGCGAAAGCTTACCACTGGTCTTGTGCATTTGAGGATTGCTGATCATACTTTCTGTTCTTGCAACCGTCGGCCGGAGGTAGAAGTTCAATTCGTTTTTAAGCGCGTGGTACTCGTTGTCTTTCTTCTGTGACTTAACCTTCGTCATTTTGACAGGCTTTGTATTCGCCTTCCCTCTTCTTTTCATTTAAAATTTATTTTATTTTGCTTTATCAATAAGGCTATGTGCAATCAGCAAGCTTAGTTTTGGCTTTGGTGACGGTAAAATATATCATTTCGGCGTGGTGATTGGTAACGATAAATTATGCAGTTATATATATATATATATATCACTTTTTGGTATTGGTTATTGAATCTGTGCAAATCTGTCATTTTTAATTCTTATTTACGACTAAATCTATTACAAGCTCTGCATGCTTAATATCTTTATTTTATCGTTATATGGAAAGTTCGCTGTTTCTGAGCTTCCTTGATCTATAGTTTTATGCTTTAGCAGCATTAGACGTTTTTAGTATAATTTAGATTAAAAATGGATCTTACTGATTTGAAGATTTAAACTCCTTGTTCTGGAATTGCTTTCGATAAGATATGAATTTTTAATCCTATGTTCTCTGTTAACCGCTAGGTTCTCTTTCTCGACCACTTGCTCGTCCGAATTATCTAATCACATACTAGCGTCTTTAAGGCTAGTATTTTTCATGAAGTTGACTTTTGGTCGAGTATATTGATTCTGTTCGATATTGGGTTTAAACTGACGATAAGGGATGAGCCCTCTTTTTGGGTTAACTTCAACCTCGTCTTCGCTTTCCTCCCCTTCTAAATATAAGGCAGATATGGTTACCGAGTTGGTCTTGTTCTTCAGTGTTGCTTGAAATATCAACTGTGCTTGCTCTGTTGTCAATAGTCTCGATAACTTCGAATTTTCTGTGGTCTTTTGCGTAATTCAGTCGCGTATTTGACTTTGAATTTCACTCAATTTTATCTTTGCTTAAAAAGTTTACCTTCGGCTTATCGACTTTTCGAATTTCCTTTCGGTAGCTTTGATTCGCTACTTTTAGCTTTTGACTTTTTAATTCTGAATTTTTTGCTTTTAAGATGTTGATTTCCTCATTGAGCTCGTTAATTTTCCTTTGAAGCTCCATTTCTTTAAGCCTAACGTAGTTTTCTATTTCCTTTTTGGCTTTGGCGTTGTTTCTGAACTTGATGTTTTCTTTGCTTTGGACTCTTGCGAACTCATTCTTCGCTTCGTTGAGTCTATTCCACTCAGCCTGCATTGTGAGGTTGATTTCTTCCTCCATTTGGCTCCTCAATTTGTTATTTTTGCCTATTAAAAATTACAAATTTTGCTGACTTTAAAATAGCTTTTCCCTGTTCGAGCTTAAGTTCTTTTTTGATTTCCTGTGTTTTAATTTCGAGTTCTTCTGCGAGCCGCTCGTTAACTGTCGACTCGATTTCATTCTCGATGTTCATGCACATTTGTTCTCACCGTTCTTTAAATTTGTAATTCATTATTTTCTTCTGTCTTTCGAGCTCCTTGAGGCAGCTCATTTTCATCTGAAGATGAGTTACGAACTTTACCTGCTTAAAAATCGAGCTGTCACCACTGGCTGCTCCTTCAGTCAGTCCGAGATTGAACTGAGGGTTTGAGTATTCCCGCGCTAAGTTAACTAAAAACATAATTTAGCAATCTAAAAGCGGCTGATGAGTATACCATCATCTTGATAATAGTAAATTCATATTTAGTTACTTACAGTTTGGAGACCCGTTTTCTATTTCCTCCATAAAATCAGCTCGGATCTATGAATTATAAACCTCGCATTACCTTTTCAGTGAGTTCAGCTTTAATATTGCTTTCGACTTCGTCTCGAATTTCCTCTTTAATTCTACTGTAAAAGTCTTCTTTCTTTTCGTTTCTGATTTCCCTAAGACATTTAATTTTAATTCGGTTGTAGTCATTTTTCCTTATTTCATTGTGTTCTTCCTGCAGTTGTTGGATATACAGTCTAAAAGATTAGGCGATCTCACAGACTTGTGTTTTCGCTCGAGTTCACCGATGGCGCTTGACAGCTTTTCATCGAAGTCTCTCGCTAACTTTTGGCTGAGGTTGTTTTTGTACTCCTGCGTCTTCGCCTCGTACTCTTCTTTGAGCAGTTTTTTATACGCCTCGTCGGACTGGTCCTCATCGTCTGAATTGACGCCTTCAAATTTATTATAATACGGCCGGATGCTCGGCTGGCATTTGGAGTCGAGGACTCTTTCACTATTTGAGTGGTTTTGGCTAAACCGCTCAGAAAGCCTGGCTTTGTTATTGAGCTTATGCTCGAACTCGATTTCCTTCTCTCGGAGCTTTGCTTTTAAAATCTCTTCGTATTTGGTTTTAAGGCTCTGTTCGAGCTTCGCAAGCTCTGATTCCTTTTCTTTGATAAATACATCGATATTAGGCTAAAGGTTAAAGAAAAAATTACTTTGATGGTGAGTTGCTCTTCGAGAGACTTGATCTGCTGCTTTAGCAACTCGTTTTCCTTCTCTAAAGAACTGTTGATGTGCTGGTGGTCGGCCATTTGACTATTCAACTGCTTTATTTTCTCTGTGGAATAATTAAATACTCAAAATGTATTTTTGGATTAAAACATAAATTTTGGAAAGATTTATTATATTTCACAGTTTTTTTATAATGAAAGTTGGTTTTAATTCACTTTTTTATGATAAAAATATAATTTAATCGACGGATAATTTCTTTGATAATAAAGTGGAATATTAAGGAAAAATACATAATTGTAATTAATTCTATCAATTAAGTAATAAATATTTTTTTACAATCATATTTCATCATAAAAAATTAATGGCATTTTGATGTCTTCAATATCAAAATATAAATATTTTAAATTATATGATCGACTACTGATTTGATAAAAAAAGGATAAAATAATGACTATAAAATGATTGATTAAAATTTATAATATTTTATTTTTAAAAATGCTTCGTAATAAAATTAATAAAAATTTAGCTTTAATTTAATTTACCTTGAAGTTCGATAATTTCTTTATTTTTGAGTACAATTTTACTTATCTTTAATATCAAGCATTCGGATGTTCAAAGACCGGTGGGCATCAGTCATCCTCCCAGACTTATTTGAAAGAGAGGATCAAGAGCGGTTTAAGTTTTGATTCCCCGAAAGATTCGAAAGCTGGTTTCGATTCATACTCTTCGACTCCTTCATCTCCTGCTTGCTCTCGGTGACTTTAGAAATGCAGCTGAACGGCCTCATTTTGTCAAAAGGCGATCGCGTGAACACCTTTTCGATATTAGTATCGATGTTCCTCGATGGGCTGATCTCGCTAAGGCTTCTGTTCTTGCCGTAGCCGGCTATAGGAGGTTTACCGCGGCCAGTACCTAAATTAGTGCTTTTATCGATGCCTGAGTAATAATTCTGCGCGAGGAGCTCGTCAAGCTCGTTTTCTTTATCATGTCTGCTGTCGAGCCTGCTCGGCTTGAATCAGACCTCCTTGTTGTTGGTTTTGAATCAGTCGCTCTCGATGTTGGCTAAAGCGTTAGATCAATACGTACAATTTGTAAATTTAACTGTGCAGTCTTCTGGCTGCGGGTCGGCTTCCTCCATTATTTTTAAATTTTCAAAAATTTAAATTTCTGGGCTTAGGATAGCTAATTGTTGAAATAGCTAAAAATGGAAAATTTTGGGAAGGAGATTTTACAAGTTTTATATTTGGCTAATCGCAAATTTGGAACTCAAAACTGCTATTGGCTTGAAGAGGAATGTATCTGTATAAGTATTATTTTGAGCTGGATTTTTAATTTAGAAGATCGAACAATATCAATAAAAAATGAAAATGTCCTAGATTTAGGTGATTTTTAATATCTCGATTTTAGGTGAGTTACTTTTATTACGCACTGCTTTTGATCCATTTTTAGAATCAAAATATCATTTAAATTGAAATCAACTTGATGAAGGTAAACCTATATCTTATAATTTATCACATACCATATGAATTTATTTCACTCAGTTTCTGAATATAGACTGGGGCTAGGCTAACAACAATAGCTAGGAGTATTAATAAAAGCGATAAAATATGTGAATTCATAAAAAAATATTATAAATTCAACATATCAATATCAAATGAGTTAAATAATTTGATTTCTAGTTCGATATAATCACCCTCAATTTTCATAAACTCTAGAGCATTCATTCAATTTCAATTTTAACTCTCTTTTGCAATAAAGGTTCACCATTGTCAATATCAAAATCTCCAAAAAATAAATAAATTTAACACCGATTTGAGTAAATTATCAAATTTTAAAATAACAAAAAATATTTTCGTTTCGTTAAAAAATGATATTTTGAGCTTTTATTATATAAAATCACCAATAATTCGATTATAAATTTTTTCCTAAAAAAATAATAATGATAAAACATAAATAATAATTAAAAATATTTTAATATTGATAATAAAAAAAACAAAATGATAGGCAAGCAAATACCGATGTTTCGAATACAAGAAATAGACTCTCACGTAAACCATTCGCTGTCTTTTGCGTCATTGGCTCCTCCTGTGGTATTTCACCTCTTTAGGAAGGAATTTTGCTAATTAAAAATCGTTGATGCAGTTTGTAACAAGGAGACTAATTATCGACAAAGTGCAAAAGCATACTGATTTAGTACTGAAACCACTATTGCAGTGGACCAGCTAACCTGCGGTGTTTATATATCCAAGCTTTGCTGTATTTAGCCTAAAATAGTTCCATCTTGAATAACTCTTTATCTGATAAGAATTTGAGACTAATACAATTGCTGATTTCGATAAAAATACTAAAGATTATCGAATTTTTAGGCTTGAATTTGGACAAATAATTTAGGTTTAGATATGTGGAATTGGGTGATGATGAAGGGTAAAGTAAAATTGGATAGTAAATTAGGATAGAAAGTTAATTGATCAGGCTGTGTAGTGGTTACTCTATGGGATATTATTATTTTGTATGCGGATCATGTTTTTAAAAACTGAGAATCAGGTTGGAATAAGTGAAATATTGCAACGAGGAAATACAAGGCTGGATTTGGTTATATCGATATAATATGATAAAAAGGGATATGTTGTAATTATATTTTTTATCATTTTTATTTTAGTTAAAATGTTTAGTGGTTTTGGTAATAAATTGATTACTCAAGCAAAATATTTATCTCTATCACGAATAAAAATATTTTTTGTTATAATTTATATCAAAATTTCAGCAAGATCAGATACAAAAAAATTAAAATTTACTAAAAGTCGCTTAAGTCTAAAATAAGCAGAAATTACTATAAAAAATAATAAAATTTTGCATTTGGTTTTATTTACAAAAATAAACTGCAAAAGTATAAAATACATAGTGGTGGTTTTGGAAATAAATTTGGTATTTAGAGCATTGACTCTTCTAAAAGAATACGAAGTGGCATCAGTATCAAGAATAGCGGTAATTCAGCGATATTCTCTTATATTTAATATTGGCTTTGATAGATCGACTTAGCAAACTACCAGATTCAGACATATTGAAAAGGAAATAAACTGCCTATGATTGAGGTACAAATTATTATAACCTCAAATGATTAATTATTAGATTCGCAAGAAAAGTCCTGAAGAATCTGAGCAAGATAAATAAAATTAGAAATATGATTTTACTCCGTAACGGAAACTCAACGAGAGACTCTAATATCACGATGCAGAATTCTAGCGAAAATGTATACGGTATTGAGCGACAGTCAAGTCGGAGTTCACTAAACAATAACGAATCATGATATTCAAGAGACAACTCAGTTGAAAGCAAGCATAACACTCACACCTCCCAACAGGCTGCTTCAAATGGATTCGTAAGCGTCGTCTCACTGAATCATCGAAATAATTTTAATAGATGAAGTCGCCATTTTACGCATATGCAAATGGCAGTTGATTTAAGACGCCGAGACAAGGCCTAACAGCAAAAATAAGTCCGGCGACTTCACAAGTCAGCTGAGACATCAGCAAAGGTAAAACCTATGCTAGTTATTTCGTAGCTGACTGACAGAAGAACTCAGCTGGAGCAGGCTTGAGCATCGCCAATCGCAATATTAAAATCCGATCGATTATACCGAATAAAGCCGAGTGGAAGAACAAGAGTAACGGATTTAAAGAGTTCAACGACATCAATATTCGAATTGGAAAAGTAATCACCCGTGATTTACATTTAGAGCAGCGCAATCGATGATGATACCGAGAAGCTCAGCGCTAGGTTCAAGCCGATCACCTCGATGGACCAGAAATAAGATCTCAAAGCGGAACTTAATCTACGGGTATAACAACTCAAAGAAAAACGCTAGTAAATAAATACACGCAGCTATCAAATGAAAATATTCTGGTATTTCTTTGCGGTTATTTTTAGGAAGAGAAAATCGAAGAAGACTTGATTGAGACTGAACCAGAAGGTAAAAACCAAGAAAGCCAGAACAACAATTCGATATTGAAGTATAAAATTTCAAAACATGAATTTAACAATTTTGAAAATGTCATGCATGATTCTATCAATCCAGGTGAGGTTTCGCAACAGATATAAAATGATTTGTAACTGTTTGTATTATCGTACTGATTCCAACCCTTCAGCTATTAAATATTCAATACAGGACTGAACTACATCAACGAAGATAAGCACGAGATCTTAGCGACAATGAAGAAGACTTGATTTAACAACAAAATCATTAACAAATAAAGCCGTTGGAGGGAGCTGAAGCTTTAGAGAAAACTACCTTAACAATAAGTCGCTCTCGACATTGTAAGCTCCTTCAGCAGTGAATTTTGCAATCAAAATAATATCATTTCCATCTAGCAACCAGTCGATTCTCCCAAAGCTTTACAAAAACCAACAGTCGATAAATGACGAGAGTATCGCAGCCTTTTCGAATTTGTAGGTTTTAGCCTAATTTTGATCAGCTCGATTTCGCCAAAGTGATATATAAACTCGTTGCAGCAGAGTTCAGGGGTCTCAAAGCAATGCAAGCGAGAGAACGCGGGGAATGCAGTAAAGAACAGTGCTTCTGGTACTCGCAGCATCAAAGACAACAACTTCTCGATTGAAGGAAAGGAGTACTGGAACGATGACGACATCGAGATCATTAAAGTGCCGATCAACGTGACACACAGCAAGACCAAGAGAGGCTTCAGTAGTGACCAGATGGAGTCTGAAAACCCAGAAGACCTCAATCTGCTATTTTACAACTTCAACCGAAAGCAGAGGTAATCCGCGGTGTTCATTATTTTTAGTCGAGAGGGCGGAATTCGGGTGAAATAAAAACAACGAGAATTTGAATATCGAATATGAAGGTATTGTGGGTTTGGAAAAACAGCTGATTTTTTATGTGGGTGGGGATGGAGGCTAGATGGAGATGGTGGGAGGGGACTTGGGAAGGAAAAGAGTGGGATTTATGGTTTTTGGAAAGGATTTGGAAGGTGGGAGAGGCCGATTTGGGACTGAGTTTTAGTGAAGAAGGAATGGTTGGGATGATGAGGTTTAGGAGGAAAGAATAATAGACCACCAGGAACATCAGCGAAATTTAGATCTATTGGTAAGTGGTTTGAGTTGATTTTGGTTTTTTAAAGATGATTTATAGCATATGATAAGTTTGGACAGAGGACAGCGAAAAATTGGTTTGGTCAAAGTGAAAAGATTAAATAAGAAAAAGTGTTATTAAGAATTAAAGCAAAATTAAAAAAATATAATAGTTTTATTCTAATAAATCAGGTATATATTTTCTCACTGATTTAATAATAGTCTGCTGATTTTTGATATATTTAAACTCATCCGTATTTTATTATCTTTGAATAT
>JAGYYN010003635.1:0-12725 GCA_021441665.1 Euplotes cf. woodruffi 2 WChen-2021 | reverse complement strand
GTTCAAGTCTGGGTAGACGGCTCACGATATGAAGGCAATTGGCAAAACGACAAGGCAAACGGAGACGGTAAGCTCTTCCACGCCGACGGCGATGTCTACGAAGGCGGCTGGAAGGACGATAAAGCCCACGGTACTGGTAAATACACCCACGCGAACGGCGCAACTTATGAAGGCGAGTGGGAGGAAGACAAACAGCACGGAGAGGGCACTGAAACCTGGCCTGATGGAGCTAAGTACCAAGGGTTTTATAAAGACGGTAAAAAGCATGGCAAGGGGACTCTAAATTTCGCTGATAAATCAGTCTACGAAGGCAACTTCCTCTGTAATGAAATCTCAGGCAGAGGCTGCTACAAGTGGAACGACGGCAAGATGTATGATGGCGACTGGGAAAACAACAAAATGCACGGCTGGGGAATACTAGAATGGCCCGATGGTAAACGATATGAAGGCGAGTTCTCTGATGATAAACGACACGGAAATGGAAGATTTCAATGGAAAGACGGTAAGGTCTATGAAGGCCCCTGGAGCAAAGGCAAACAACACGGAATTGGAGTATTTATTGGCCATGATGGCAAAAGTAGGAAAGGTGAATGGGTTAATGGCCGAAGAAGCAGATGGCTTGATGAATAATTAATATTTCAAAGCAATCACTCTATAATGAATGAATAGAATGAATTTTAAATCTGATTATTAATTCAATTCTAAATTGTATAAATTGTATAGATTTATTATTTATTCTATTTAGTATTGAAGTTAAGCTATTTAAATTTTTTGCGAAATAAAATATTTTATTTTGGAATAATATGTCGAATAAGCCTCCAATGAATGCAAAAAGTCGAATCAAACAGAAGTTAGATGTGTACAGTCAGATTATATTTATTATAAATCCTTTAGTAATAAACCTTATCTTCGCCTCATAATAAATTTTATAATTTAGTTCTATCCCACTAATCTAAAATACCGTACAACAAGTTAAATAAAATGATTAAAAATAAAAACAAGAGAAACGGGGTAGCTCCGGATATAAATATTTCCTACACAAACAAATAAATTCCTCAAAGCAACATTGGAGATGTTAATGAATGGCAATCTCGACAACAATCACTCGATTTCATTTATCACAAATGACTCAAGAGCAGATACGATGACATATAACAATTTAAAAAGCAATTTAATGAGTTTTGATAACTCAGACACATGAAGCAACCACACCAAGAACGATCTTGATATATTCGAGTGTAAGTGATAAAAACAAGTCTCGCAATATTTAATTTTACTTTACTAATCTCACTAATCAAATTCTCTTCACAACTCAGCTTAGTTTTGCGAAAATAGTTATCAGCAGCGAAGGTTTTGAAAGACTAAAACAGTTGAAGAAAGCGAGAGCTGAAAAGACCATCTGCAACGCAGTGTTCAAATTCGCAATTAAGCTAAAGCAAAGACGACAAGTGATGCTGCGGTTCTTCTCTCAAAAACACATGAAGGAAGTCACCATCATCCAGAAGGCAATCAAGCAGTATTTAAAATAAGAAGCACCAGCCGCCAATTGAGCAGATTTACAGTCACTTTCATTATTTTTATGACAAAATATGGATCAGAAATCTTCGCGATTCACTAAAGCAAATGCACCAAAATATTATGAAGCAAAGAAGTGAAAAGTTGCAGAAAAGCATTAAGAAAATGCACGTGTCTGATAAATCAATCGGTAATTATTCCGCGCCTGTTCGCTGTTTGCTGATTAAAAACAACATTTGATTGTTAATATTAACTTATTTAAGATTCACTGATTCTTAATAGAAATTGTGCGCTCGAAGACACCGAAGACTAACACCCGAAGCAAAGAGGAGAAATACAACGTGACGATTGACAAGACAAAAGTGACGATACTGCAGGACAGTCCGAACTTCGAGTCACCTTGAGTCTCAAAGATATCGATTAATTCAGATCGTAAGTGGTCAGGGTCAGATCAGTGTGAGAAAGAAGCAATAAACGACGATTTCTTTAACTCTCTTATGAAGGAAAACGATGCAAGGAACTCACAGCTCCAAAACTTTGATTCAACGATCCAGCCGAAGAATGTCCACGTGCTTAAGATTTATCAAGACAATAGAAGATCAACTTACATCTTTGCAGAGGGTGAAGACGAGGAACAGGAAGCAGCAAAGTTCAGAGCTCTTTCATTTGCGAAAAAGAACAGCAGGTTGAGCTTCCTGCAAGAGCAGAAGATAAAGTAATTTATTGAATTCAAAAGATTTTGTAATTAGTCGCAAAAACACGCAGGGCTTAGTTTTATCGACCTTCCACTAACTATGAAGTATTTTTATAGTGACAGTAAGTTTAGCTTAATCAAATTAAATTTCAATTGCTGCTTGCATATTGAAACAACCATAATTCTTAATTTAATCGTGCCTATATAAGGAGAAGAAAATTGTATTATTTAATTAATAAAAAGCAACCCGCTTAAAATAATTAACTTTTGACACTAAAAATTAATGTCGTGTCGAAGCTTGATAATCCTTTGTGGATCGATCATGTCAAAATATGAAGGACAGCGGTAGTAAATTTAGAGTGTTTACAATTAGACTCCGAAAACATGACAAACAACAAAGATGTTTGGGTGGCTGAGCTTTTAAACTATAAAGTCTCAGTCAATTACTTACAACGACATTTCACTACATACAAACGAAGATCGAGTTTAGCAGCCTGTATGCATAGTTATTTTCAATGCTGATTAAAATTTAGTCACAATACTCAGCTGTGATATTTATCATCAAAATATTTATTTAGTAAAATTAAACATTGATATATATATATAATTTTTAAATGGGTAACTCACAGACAACGAAAGGCAGCTCGCTTTCTGCATTGTGCGGGTGAAATGGCTTATTTTCAAAGTGCACAGATGAAGAAGGAATGAAAAACATCGACCAGTACACGATCGAAGCAGCGCTGAACCAAAATTACAAAAGCAACATCCCAAATAGAGCAGTTGCTTCGACTAATTCATACATCAATGAAAAAGCATTCGTAAAGTACAACTATGACATCGATGAAGAATGAGATCCGCCGGGTGTCAGAGTCACCAAACAGCAAGTAATCCTCCCCAACGGAGCCAAATACACCGGCCAGTGGCTCGAGGGCAAACGGGACGGAAAGGGAGCTCAAATATGGATGGACGGCTCTCGCTACGAAGGCGAGTGGCGAGACGACCGTGCAAATGGCTACGGCAAGCTCTACCACGCCGATGGCGATATTTATGAAGGCAGCTGGAAAGACGACCGAGCCGACGGCTTCGGTAAGCTTTCTAATAATATTCATAGGAATGTACACCCACGCTAACGGCGCAACTTATGAAGGTCAGTGGAAAGAAGACAAACAGCACGGCAAAGGAGTTGAAACTTGGCCTGATGGAGCCAGGTACGACGGAATGTATTTTGACGGCAAAAAACACGGCCGCGGACGGCTTGAATTTGTCGATCGGTAAGCGAGACAATTAAGTTCTGTGGGCTTCACTACTTTTGGTATTTTGCTTTCTCTGACCTCTCCGCTGTAACTTGGTTTAGCTCTGTCTACGACGGTGAATTCAAACATAACGAAATCAGCGGACGCGGCGTGTATAAGTGGAGCGATGGAAAAACTTATGATGGAGAGTGGATGGCTAATAAAATGCACGGCTACGGCATCCTTCAGTGGGCAGACTCGAAGCGATATGAAGGCGACTTTGCAGACGATAAAAGACACGGAATTGGAAGATTCAGGTGGAGAGACGGAAAAGTATATGACGGACCGTGGGAGAAAGGTAGGCAGCACGGCGTTGGACTGTTTATTGATGCAAATGGTGTTGAAAGGAGGGGAGTTTGGGAACACGGAAAGAGGACTAAGTGGATTGATTAGTCACTTAATTCAAATTATAATCATTAATGACAAAATTTAAAAATGTCATACTTTGAAGTAAAAATATTGAAAATTTAGTGTGAAAATTCTTTGATAAAAATATGAATCTACATTACTGTGCTGAAAATTATTTTATTCAAAAGCTTTTAAAATCGTATTTAAAATTTGGATTTAAATAATCAAACAGTTTATTCAAATTTAATTCAAATGATACTTTATAAATTATTTAATATTATTTCGCTTTTACTTTATTAAAATGATATCAAAGTTGAAAGATCCTATATAATAAGATGAGGCAAATGCGATATCAGCAATTCAGTCTTAAACTCTTCTTTCACTTGCTTTCTCAGCCCATTCGGCTTTAAAAACAGTTTTTTAAATCCTGGATGACAAATCGAAGCGAGTAGCTTTTTAAAAAGAGCAAAATGCACGTCTTTGTTAATTTCCATTCCTCTTAGAGACAGCTCTTTCAGCTTTGGGTGTTTCTTTTTGATAAAATACTTTCAAAGCAGTGTAAGTCCTTCTTCTCCAATCTTGTTAAAAGAAAGATCGAGTTTTTCAATATTTTTGAATTTTTTATCTAATAATAAAGACACAAAAGTCTTTACAGATTTAAAAGTAAGATTATTCCTGCTGATATTGAGTTCTTTTAAATTTTCATATCGGCTAAATAATTCTCACAAGACTTCAAAGTCGTTTTCCGACATTGAATTCTCATGAATCGAGAGGACCTCAAGCTTTTCGAAGACTTCAAACATCTCGGCTAAAAAGTGTATATTATGCGAGTCTTTGAACAGCTTATTCGAGTTAACATGCAGCTGTTTGAGGTTCCTAAACTTCATTAGTTCATTATTTAATAAGCGAAAGTCCAGATGACCCGATCCAGTTAGCACCTAAGTTCAGCTCTTCAAGTCTTTCCGGGTCAAGGACACCGAGCAAGTTCAGCACTATCACAGGACTAAATCCGTTCATCTGCAAGTCTATCGACTTCAGCTTCTTGAAGTTCGACGACAAGAAGATGAAGTGCTCTCCGACTTTAGACCCTTTGAGACAGAGTCTTTCAAGAAGGGAAAAATTATCTAAAAATTTGCCTATACAGAATTAAAAATATACATCTGAAAGACACATTATTCCTTAACCCAGATATTAAGGACCAGGTGATCTGGAGTTTGGTATAAATATTTAATTGCATATAATAAGTGATAGTCGGCTGCTTATTTTCTATTATCTCTAATAAATAAAAGTATCAATTTGAATATGCTGATTTATGAATACTCAATAAATCGTTGTATATACTAAACTCGATTGCTTACTTATAAATCTTCAAACCACTGATCATCGACGACCTCTGGAGCGCACAAGGCAAATGTAAGCTCTTTGATCTTACTCTTGCTAGCGATTCTCTCGCTGTTTTGAAACAAGACCTTGCTGAAGTCATCATCAGCAGTGACTGCTTCGAAATGGAGGTTTTCAATGTTGCTAAGTTTGCTCAGAATTTCATCGGTAAAGCTAGGATAGTTAAACAACCAGCATTGCGCAATGCTTACTCTTGTGCACTTGTCAGGTGAATACTCCTCACTGCAAGCGTTTTCAAGCTACTGAAGCTATATTGGAAGTCTTAGTGATCAAATTAGAGGAATAAGGTATTTGAGAATCGGCATTTGATCAAGATCGCAAAAGGATACTTTAATAAATTTAAAATCGAAATCCACTGTACCTTGTGCTTTTTAGATTCTTTATTCTATAATGAAAAATTAGATATCTTAGCATCATATTTTTGACCCGCTTGAGGAAGATTTAAAGCAACGGTTAAATTATTTTAAAAAGTTATGTAAATTGAATTAAATTAACTTTAAATCGATGCTAAATAATCTCATTCGACTCGGACTTGATGAGATTAATGTAGGACTTCTGCGCTGTGTAGAACTGTTCAATTATCTTTTTAAACTTTGGCTCCTCTCTCAGCTGCATTTTACCAGCGTCTTCGCGAAGGAAATCAAAGTTAGTCCGGAGAACTCGGAGGTAATAAATATACTCAGACCTGAACATTTCTTGCTTTTCAGGCTCGTCTTTGTATTTCGGCAAGGCTTGGCTCAGGTCGTTTACATCTGTGCATAAGTCCAATAGCCGATCGACTGCACGGAGAGTTGATTTGTACTTCGCTAACAGCTTTCGAGACGCAATCAGCACGTTCACTTTTAAGTGAGATGCAAGCTCTGTGACAGAATTTTTATTTGATTTCTGAGATCATCACATTTGCTTGTACAGATCATGCAAAGATCAATCGTTTCCTGAAAACAGCTTAAAACTCAGATATTTCGCTTCTTCAATCGGTTTGTATTTATTTAAGTTTAACAGTCAGATCTTCTTCGCTAAGTTTTCAATATTTGATCAGAGTTCTGACAGATGGGTAACCTGAGACTTAATTAATGTTTTTATTTGGCAAACCAAGCTTTCGATTTCCTGTATCGACCTTTCTGTCGATAACCCGAAATCTTTGCTGCCTTTCTCTTTAAGCTCAATACTGCTTTCGACCTTTTGCGTTTCTGTTCCCCAGGCATAGCTGAGTATTGACTTTCCAGTTGACTTAAAAAACTTAATAACTTTACTATGAAAGATAGGATCGTCATGGTCCATATTCGCAATATTTTTGATTTTCTCTTCATTCGTGATAAATTCTTTAAGCTTGATGCAGCTTCTGAACCTTTCGTTTTTTAGCACTTGGACGACATAACTTGTGAGGGTCACGTAGTCGTTGTAGCTATAAGCCAGTTCTTTTGCTATTTCTGACGAGTCTCCATGCTTCACAATTTTTGTCGTATACTTCGCTTGAATACCATACAAAGTAGGAAGTGATGGTATGAGTCAGCCAGGGAAAGACTTTTGCAGCTGCTTGTCAAGCCACTGCAGCTCTGAATACCTCCTAACGATCACTTTACTTCTGTTCTTCAGCGTCCTTACTGACTTTATAGCTTATCGTTAAGCTAAAAGTTGGGTCTTTTGAGGTGTTCATCGGCTCGCTGACTTCGATTTGGGAGATGTGCTTGAGGTCGAATAAAGTTTCAACTTTGATATCATCAAATTCTTTTTCATAGCCATCAGAGTCGGATTTAAAGTCGCTGCTTGAGTCTTCGTCAAGATCGATATCGATCATGTCCTCCATTTTGACTGATAATAACTAAATTTTCAATTTACCGAGATTATTTTTAATCCTACTGTTTAAAAGCAATTCTTACGTTTCAGAATCTAAGTTTATAATCTCGAGTTTATTTAATAAACGGACAGCTATTGAGCGCGGACTTGATAAATGACTCCGCATATGGACTGCTATCCACTGAGATATCACGCAGTCTTAGTGACACTAGTGAGTTTGGAATCAAGTGGTCTCTGAAGTCTTTACAAATCTCTCGTAACTGCCACTTGTTCTTTCTTGACAAGTACGACAAAATAACACTGACGATTTCAGTAGGCAAAGTTTGAAGGTGTAAATATTCACTCATGTTTTTGAATTTTTAAATCTTTATAAATCAATCATCGTATTGAAAATTTATTACAGAATAAGTTTTATTTGTGAAAAATAACTTTATTAACCTTTATCTAGTTTTATTACTGTTCACTGACATTGTACGATATCATAAATTGCTTCTTTAGTGTCTGCAGGTCTTTGATCATATAGTCTGCTCCGGGGTATTGATTTTGCTGTTTTGCATTCGCAATAATTTTCGATGGTGATTTATTGTTACTATAGTCAGGAGAATAGTAGTCGTTTCCTTCATAGATAAACCCTCGCTTTCTTCGACCGAGGATATGTATTTTCCCTTGAGCATCTTTTTCTTCGACTCGATAGGTTGCAACACTGAAAAGCATCTTAAACTCGCTATTTGAAAGTATGTTCATCTCTTCTGTGATTTTGTTATTAAAGTCGATGAGGTCTTCGATTCCTTTTAAAATGCGCTCTTCTTCGTTTTTCTTCGCTTTGACATTTTTATTTTTGACTTCAGATATGATGTTCCACACAGATTTTGAAATAAGGCTGCGTTTGTCTAAATAATATATTAAATCGTCTTACATATCAGTTCAAATAAATCTGTCCACTTATCGATCATTTCGTAGCCAAGTTTGCACCTGATTATGAGCTTGGCTGCATTTTCAGTTGTCCGGAATAGTTTTTCGTCTTCTTGGTGGTAAATTCCGTAAACTCGCCAAATAATGTACTTGTCCAGCCCGAAGAGACCGTAGACAAAGACTATTGTGCGCTTGAGCGAGTCGAATAGTTCAAGGACGTTGAACACATCAAACTTTAAGAACACGTTAGACTTCGTGCCGTCTTTGTGATGTTCCTCTTTTACTGCTTTCTTTAAAAAGTACTCGCGCGAGTTGATCAAATTGAGGATATAAGACAACTCCTCAGTATTAAGCACTTTTATCTGGTTATCGCTTTCCTCATTTTCCCTCTGAATCACGTAATTAATGAAGTCAAGCCTTTGCTCTTTGGTTGCGTGGCTGTACCATTCAAATATTGTTGAGTCTTTCCAGTCTTTAAGAGTAAATAAGGCAAGGTTATCAACGTCATTGTATTTCCTCCGAACTTCAGTGCGGTTGTTGGTCCGATTAGTTCTTGGTGTCTCGTATACGTTACTTTTCATCGTCTCTGGTCTCTGTGTTGTCGGTTCCGATGTCTTTGCTAACCCTTCGGTCTTCTGAGTCGTATCTGCTACCTAAGTTATTATTTGTTCTCTGGCTTTCAAAACTTTCCTTTACATTAGTCGGCGTTTTATCGCTGCTGAGCAGTTTTTCTTCTGGCTCAGAAGTTGCGCGAAAGTGGCCTGTCCCTTGTTCGTCTTCAAAAATGTTTAATTTTGGCTCTTTTTCCATATTGTTCGTGTATACAACTGTATTGAGGTTCTTCGGGCGATTATCTACTTTGACATCTTCAATTTCTTTTGAGTTTTGAGACTCAGCTCCGACTATTTTATTATCACGCGCAGTTAGCTTACTGTCTTCAAATGTAAACTGGGTGCCAATGTCCTTCTTCGCGGTGGGATTAGCTATTTGGTCAGCTAAATTTGGATTTATTTGAATTCCTTCATCGACATTTCCTTCTGGCTTAAGCTTAAAAGCAGGAATCAGCTTGCTATTTGGACCTATTTTCTCGTCTTTAATTAGATTTTTGTTATTAATCGGTTTATTCACTTCACTGAGGCTCTTTTTCTTAGACGACTGAGAGGACTTATTTAGAAACTTCAGATTTTATCTCAGATTTCTTTGAATTTTTAAGCGGATCATGAATCAAAATCGAGTTGTAATTATCAACCTTGCTCCCCTCTTGCTTTGACTCGTTGTTCTTAAGGTCTCCTTGCTTTCTGGTTTGCTTGCTTTTGGAGGAATCAATATTTCGATTATTAAAGTCATTCGAGTTAACTTCGACGTCAACAAAATCGTCGCTCAGCTTGACTTCTTTTTCATAAGGAAAGCGCTTGTTTTCCTCTGTTTTCTTGCGTCCTTTTGCAGGGTTCTAAAATATTAAAAATAAAAGTACCAGTGGTGTTTTAGACAGATCCGACTTTGCAGATGCCTCAGCTCCGCCAGTTTTATCTAAATTTGGTTTATGACTGTCTCTTGAGTTATTGTTCAATATCCTTTGATTTTTAAGAGTGATTGGTTGCTCTGCATTGCTGTCAAACAAAGCCATTTGCCGTTTCTAACATACAATAAACAAAAAATATTACACTTCCAATGATCACAGGAGACGTGCTCTCTTTCAACGGTGACATTTGGGTATTATTAGCTATAAAATTAACATCGGCTGATATACCAAATATATTGGCTTTTGTATTTTCAAGCGAGCTGTTGCTCATTTTCCCAATTTTCTATAAACTAGCAGATTAATATTACTTTTAGTTCTCGTGATTTATTTTGAAAGCTCTGGCCTAAACTCAATCTTGTATTTTTCAGCTTCTGATTGCTTTCCAGATATGTTTGAGATTGGAGATCTTTATATACAAAATTTAGCTTTGCCTCATTCAGTCTTACCTCTTATATGAGCCGTCATTATCATCGATGCACGTTCCAAATACTTTATTTAGTTTACCAGAAAGTTGGTTAAAAGTCTTTTTATCGTCGCCGTTGTGACTAATTTTAGCAACGTTTCTCGAGTGGAAAGAGTCTTTTTCTTCATCAGCGATTTCTTCTTCATTCATTGAGTTTGTATCGTTCGCTTTATTTATTCTGCTTATTAATCTTTTCGTTTTTGAGTTTGATGAAGGCATCTCTTTTATTACGTCATGCTTCGCACCTCCGGCAGTGGCTTTCGCTCCTATCGAACTCAGCGTCATGCGGATTGTGCTTCAATTTGCGCAGCCTCGCCATTGAAGACTCATGGTCGCTTTTGTTAACCTCGATTGACGGTTTAAGTTTGTCTTTGAAGAATTTTGCATTGAGTGCTGCCCCTTTAGGCTCGATTTTAACTGGGATCCACTTGTTGTTCGGACTCGGCACAATCTTTGGTTTGTTTTTATTAATATCGCTGATCTTTTTCTTCGCCTCCATTTTATTCTCGACGTCTTGCTTTCTTAGCCGCATGTAATGAGGAACATTTGCATTTTTGGATGTTCGCTTGACTACGCTTTGGACGATTTTTTGTGGATTGCTTATCTTCGGTAGTTTTGTTAGCGTATTCGGGATCAACTCTTGCCTTGTTTCTAAATTTTTATTACGACCGAGACAATTTGCAAGTTAAATAAATGTGCTTACTCCGGTCTGCATGCTCGTTGAGCTCAAGATCGTAGTTTTTCGAGTTATTTAGATTCGGTAGTTCTAGTTTATTGTTTAAGTTGCTATATGACGCGTTGTTGCTGTGGCTAATGATCTTCTGGTTTTGCTGATTCGCATGTCTTAACTTTATATCGAGTATCAGATCATCTTGTAAAAACTCAGAGTCGTATTTGGTCTCCAGTCTGACTTTATTTTGTATCGGAACTAAGTTGCTTTTATTCGGTATAAATTCATGCGAGTTGTTTATCATTAATGATCTTTCATGACCTGAGTTTATTGGCACAATGTTACTATTATTCAAATTCGCTCTTTTGGCCAAGTTTTCAGGATAATAATTATAATTTCCATTTGGTGCAATTTGGTAATTATCACCTCCTTCTCTTTTCGGGTTGAACAGGTTTACATATTTTGTCGATTTCAGGGTAATAAATTCATCATTATTTTCAGATTCGCTGTGGTCAGCATTATTATTGAGTCTTTTATTTCGATCCTTTCTATAGCCAGATTGATTCATTCCAAATTACCTTAAGTTTACTTTTCGATTTGCTTTTGCTTTCATCTCTGAGTAATTTTTCAAAAGGAGTCTTGCGGTTCATCTTTTCATTCATCAATTCCTGCATGATCTTTTTTGCGTTTATTCGGATGCTTAGTTTTTCCTTATTTTGGCTGTCCATCTTCTGTGTAGTTGATGCGAGCCCGTTGGCGAGCTTTGTCTTTCTCTTTGATGATCATTCTGCGGATCATTTTTTCAGCGTCAGTTAAGTCTTCGTAACTATAGTTCGGATCGGTATTTTCTCTGCAAATGCTATTGTAAGCATTTACAATTTTAGTCTTGAAGTACTCCCTCAGTTCCTCCATCTGGTCTTCGTGTGTTTTGGGAGCTTCATTATTCGGCCCGACTGCGAGGTACAAGTCCGACTCATTATAGTGCGTATTGTAGTTTTTGTCCTTTTGACGCATTTTGCTCTCCCTTTGCTTCGATAAAGAAGAGTCGTTGTAAACGTCGTGGGTTGTATCGTACTTCAGCCGATTAGTCGACCGCATTATCGACTTGCTGCGCATGTCGTCGGTCTCGTATTCAAGCTCGTTGCCGGAAACAACCCCCGAGTCGAACTTAATTGGCTTGTTGTATAATTTTTGTAACTGGTTGTGATATCGCCTGATATCTGGTATACCGCTACCTTCCTTTTGTCGAGGAGACTGCTGCTTGCTCTTTGTTCCTTTATTTTTGCTTTTTGACTTGGATTTGGATTTACTTTTGCTTCGCTTTTTAGTTGATTTCCTTCTTGCTGTAAATTCACAACGTTATTTTGCAGAAATTTAGGACCAGTAAAAGCGAGGAATTACCGTGGGACTTTCTACCAATAAAAATCTCTTGGTTGATGTCTTGTTCAGTGAAGCCAGCCTGCATTAAGAGTTCCTTCGACGGCAAGTGATCGATGTTCTCCATGAAAAAAGCAGTCTTCCGCATTGGATCTATATATTTTATTACGTGGCTGCACTACCGTGAGGCTTCTTGTTTTGCTGCATGCTATTAAAATTCTGATTTGCGTTGGTCGCTGTGTATCCCTGCCGAGCAGCTGCAATTTGTTTGTTCAAAGCATTGTTATTCGACGTGTCGTTGATATTCATATTTGTTTTTATTTCAGGAAAGAAAAATGGGGAATCGTTTGACTTATGAAAATTTGTTGCAGTATGACCTCCAGGATCAATTCTTATCTCTGTTGATTCTGGGCGGACGTCATTATAGACTACATCTTTTTCTTCTAAAATTTCTTCTTTATTTTCTTCAATTTTATTGCGATTAACGAACTCTTGGCTTTGCATAATGTCCATTTCAGATTATGAATTCAGTGGGAAATAATATAATTTATTATTATCATCTTATTTTATTTCAATAAAGAAAACCTTTGTGAATAATTGAAAGAATTTCGTCAGAATTAGCCCTAAATCGCCTGTTCGTGCGAGTTAGCTTCTATCTATTTTTACAGCATCAATTTAGCCTTTAGTTTCTTGAGCATATCTTTAACAGTAAAAGTCTCTTCTCTTTCGTAAGC
>JAGYYN010003533.1:0-13184 GCA_021441665.1 Euplotes cf. woodruffi 2 WChen-2021 | reverse complement strand
ACCTCGAAGCGAAAGTAAACAGAAGCGACGAAGAGAAAAAGGAGCTCAGAGACAAGTACGATGAGCTTAGAGAGAAGTATGAGGGCACTGGAGAAATGACAATTGATAACGTCCAAAAACAACTCAAAAAACTTGACCCTTCACAGTTCAGAAAGACGATGGAAGACCTGAACTACCATGGGTCTGAACCGCTTTGGTCTATGGTTGATTACGTTTCTAAAGACGAAGAAAATATCGCTGCAGAAATCGATTTAAACGACCCTAAGTCTCTTCTTGCAGAAATCGAACGACTGAAGAATAGCAAACGAGAAATCGCTGCGGAGCTTGAAAAATGACAGCAAATGCTCAGACTTCAAAGCAACTTAGAAGAAGAAAAACTCAGTTTGATCAGAGAAGAGGCAGAGCAGTTAAAGGCACAATGCAAAGCGTATAATGCTAAGATTGAAGACCTGGCTTTACAATTAGACCTCAAGCAAAAAGAAATCGCAGAGCTGCGGAAAGTACTCGGAGGCAAAGGTACATATGCAGGACTAAAAGAACTTAAATTCGATCAAACAATGGACTCTGTCAGCGACTTTTCTGAGATAACAGAGGAAGAAAAGTTAGGTGTTCAAGAAAATGTACTTGATATTGCTGTTGATAGAGCAGAATTCCATGGAAACACTCTTGTACAGATGCTCGGTAAGACGAAACTTAAAGAGGAATCTTTCAACACTTTCGTTGCTATTTCCTTTTACGATCATGATACTCAGACAACTGAAATTTGACAAGGATTCTCTCCCAGCTATGCGACTCAGTTTGCATTTAGGAACAGATTTGATGACTTTTACATCGAATATCTTGACACCCACACGATGAGGATTGAAGTTTACAGATCTAAAGTTGATTCGCCTCAACTTATCGGTGTCGCTGACATTTTACTTAAAGATTTAATACAGATGAATAGAATGACAGCCTCTCGAGTCATCAATGGAATCGGCGAGATTATGAGTCTCAGTAACCCAGACGTGCGTATCGGAACAGTCAAGTACAAAATGAGACTCAGAAATGACTTCCAACAAGCCATCAGGTTATACCACGATAGGAAGGCAGCAAATGCAAGAAAAGATGACAGAGAAATATCAAAAGCAAAGATCAAGTGTCTTTCATTTGAAATCATCGAATGCAAGGATTTAATAGTCAAAGGTGGCGACCCTCAGTCAATTAAGCCATTCTGATATTACAAGTTTTATAACTTCAGTGAGCACAATACAATTGTTTCAGCAGGTCCAAATCCGAGATTTGATGACATCCAGAATTATGAAGTCGCATACAAGCCGACATTTATCGATTATTTAGATAGAAACAGTCTTGAGATCACAATCTTCGACGACTCCGCCCCAATAGCAGAAGTTGATGATAAGGGAAAAGCAGACGACCTCGGTATCATCGGTGTTGCCAAAGTCCCACTGCAGCTACTATCGCTTTCGAAAGACTTCAAAGGCCCAGTGTCAATCCTGAACTTCAAAGGCGAGCACTGTGGTGTCCTTTTGATAAAAATATCGATTACCGATCCAATGCGAGTTTATTCTGGCGCGCAGGGAGCTCCAGGGCTTGCAATTACAACTTTGTGGGAAAGAGACTTAATCGACACGATCTGCGAGCACATCACTAAATCCACAAGATTTCGAGATGTCGATACGATTTTCGATATTTTCAGCAAAAAGAAAGACATGATCACGCAAGAAGACTTCAAGAACACAGTCATGCCACTGAAGTGAGGATTCTCAGAACGAGAAATATCAATGTTTATCAACTCCTCTGGGCTGTTTAACAGCGGCAAAAAGGAGTACATCGACAAAAAAGAGTTCCTCGGTGTCTTCAGTCAGCCGCTGTTCAATGCTTTTGACCGTTTTACTAAACAGTCAAAGCTTGTCGCTCAGGAAGAGACTAAAGAAGGACCGATCAAAACAACCACAGATTTTGAAAGAGACGACCTCGCGACAATGACCATCAAAGAAAGAGGCAAAGTATTTACGGTCACAAAGCAAGACATAATGGAGAATGTAAACAAAATAAAAGACAAAATTGAAAAACACTTGAAAAGGAAGAACCAAAGCATAAAAGACCTATGGGCTTCACTTACGAAAAAAAAGAAAGAACTCACACCGAAAAGATTTGTGAAGAAAATGCTCAAAATAGACGGACTGCTGATCCTGCAGTCAGAAGCTGAGATCTTCTACGAGTTCATCGATAGCCAGGACAATGGCAAGATCAGCTACGAAGACTTTGCGCTTGCTTTGAAAGATGTAAATATCGCTTTGCTGCTGGATAACTTCAAGACTAAGCTTTTTTCAAACGACGAGGCGTATCTTGAAGTGTGTGATAAATTCGAGGGCAAAAACAGAGACAATCTTAATGCAAGAGATACCTTCACGATGATTAACAATTCTTAAGTCAAATACATACTGTAAAAAGCTATTTAATTTTTCAAAAACTCGACGTAATTTTTATGTGAAATGCAGATGGGTTAATAAATTCGCTTTTTATCGATTTCAAATCACTGTAAACCATTATTACATTTGCTTTTTTGTTCGGACTCAGCTATTATTTTTAATAACTTTCAATGTGAAATTCAAAATTATAAAACTAAAGATTTAAAACTGAAATAATTATAGAAGGATTATTAAAGACAAATGAGTTCCTACTTTGAAGTTAGTGAAGAACCCCATAGTATCAAAAATAAATGCATTGAGCACCAACTTTTTGATGAAATAGACCTGGATCACATAAATAAAAAAGCCCCAGAAGCTGTGGAAACTTCCATTACGATTACGGGACATTTAACTTCCCCACTTGAAAAGGAGTGCACCAATGACGTATTTGCTAAATAGCTCCAAACAATCATTTGCTATTAAAGAAGATGAAGTGGCGCTGTGAGAAGACACACCCTATGAAAGTGTTCCTCCTCATATCGGTGAAATTGACGAGGCTCCAGAATGGCTGATTGACAACCACTTCATTCTGACAGGATATCGCATTGGCTTCACGAAGATTAAAGATGTCCTCAAATCGCTGTTTATGATACACAATGAGACGACTAACATATGGAGTCATATATTCGGAATACTTATGTTTTTATTTCTTACTACGTACATAATCTTCTTCGTTGGACAGGACAAGTTTATTGATTCGGTAGAGGCAATGTCAGGAGGATCCAATAATTTAAATGGCTCAGGATCAATGACATCAAATAGCCTCAGCAGTACGACAGGATATGATACCAACAATTCGAACTTTACTGACATAGGAATGGATTTTGTGAGCAAATCGACAGAGCAAGTAAACACCTCGTACCTCCACGGAAACAAGAACTCGATGATGATCAACTATGAGATTACAAGAGTTCCTCTTTACGTGCATATGGTTGCAGCGCTATGTTGCTTTTCAATGTCATCATTCTTCCATTGGTTTTCTTGATGTAACGACAAAGCTAACAGCTTTTTATCGAGACTTGACTACAGCGGGATCTCATTCCTGATAGCTGGGTCTTGAATGCCACCGTATTTCTACTCTTTCTACTGTGACGAGACTATTATATTCGCGTATGCCTACAGTATCCTAATTTTTAGTATCTGCGGTATCGCGTTTGCAATCACCTTACTTCCAAAATTTGATACCCCGAGATACAAAAAGCACAGGGCGATTATTTATATCATCGCTGGGGTGTGAACGGCAATTCCGTGATTTCATTTGATCTTAGACAAAAGCCTTAAGGTTGACCCGATTAATGCTTTCTTTTGGATACTTGGAGGAGTCCTCTATATATCCGGAGCAACAATTTACGGTGTCCGCTTTCCAGAGAGGTTCTTTCCTAAAAGATTTGACTACATAGGCAATTCACACAACATATTTCACTTCTGAAGTGTCCTCGCATCACTAGTGCATTTCTTTGGCTCGTTGACAAATTATCTTGGAAGGAGAGCTTTGAACTGTTAAATTCAAATTATTTGCTTTTTATTCACCGATTTGATTCAACCCATCTGCTCAAAAAGCAGCAATTTTGAAAAAAAAAAAATTGAATTACAAAAGCAAAATCAGCAAGGATTTTGACTGATTTTCAGCTTGAGCGTCAAATTTTTATTTTAAATATAAATATAGGAGATGTTAAACCCCAGTATTTTTTATAACTGAAAGCTGTGCATGATTCTTCTTCTGCTGCTGATTGATTGTTATAAATAAAAAAAAATTGCAGCTGTAAAAATGGGAGACAATAAGATTAAAGCACTGCACTACTTCATTCGTGAGTCCACCGTTGGCGAACTAAACTACGTCATTGAAGATATTGCAAGTATCCTTGGAAATCAGGACTTCATGCAAGACCAAGAAATCGTTCAGGCCTTAAGGACGTATTATGAAAATCATCTTACCCATCATTCACTCCCAAGCGGCCAGAAGGTAGTCGTCTCAAGCTTCGGCAGAAGCGAAGAACATAAAGAAGGTGAAGGAGACAGTGAACACAAACCGACGGAATTTGCTTATGTCGATGAAGCCAGAAACATCAAGTTTAAGCTTGATGTCACAACTGGACTTTGCCAAATTATTGATGATTCGCATAAGAATCCAGATGAAGCAGTACAAAAGCTTAAAGAAGAACTCGTGCAAGAATTAGACAATTATATCTCCGAATACTATAAAGACGGCACAACACTCGGGACAGTGTCTGTCGAAGGTCAAGACCAGCTCACGATTCATCTTGATATTTCTTGTCACAACCTGAACCATAAAAACTTCTGGGGAGGCGAGTGGCTTTCTAGATGGACGATCAGCCATAGCTTGAGCTCGAGTGACTACGAGCTCACAGGATCGATCAAGATATTTAACCACTACTTCGAGCAAGGAAACATCCAGTTTAAGCTCGATAAGGCATACGACTCACCACTGCCAGGAGTCATAAAGGAAGGAGGTGCAGCACAATCAATAATTAATCATATTCTCAAGATTGAAGAGGAATATCAGAACTCGTTAGATGCTATGTACGAGGATATTTCAGAAAACCACATGAAGAGCTTAAGAAGAAAACTACCATTCACAGGAAAAAGCTTTGAATGGGGAGTCCCAAAACTTGTATAACTTCAATTTGGTCTAAGAACATTACAAATCTAATTGTGAATCTCTGCATTGTTATTGAGAATAGCAGTCGATTTGTAATTTAAAAAAAAAAACTTCAATTCTTTCGAGAAGATCCGGATGATTAATATTTACTAATTTTACAAATTTATCTTTAAAAATTAAAATTGCATTTATTGTGCATATAAATTAAAAATTGATATAAAAAAATATATTTTAATATCAAAATTTTAACTTAATAAATTTTATATTTTATATTTTTTGGTTTTTAAATGTTATTAAATTTCACATTGGATTTTTTTAATATAAAATTAATATCAATAATATTTTAGATATAATTATTGATATTCAAAATTATAAATAAAAAATGGTAAATCAGCTTCACACTTAAAAACCCTTTAATTAAAAAATAATTTACAGCTATTAAAAATATTATTTATATAAACAAAAAGTATACTTTATTAATAAATCGCGTTATTATGAAAATTCTAATATTGAAAGAGTTTTTTTTATACAAGCTTAATTAAATTTGGTTTCCAATAGTGACCCACTTATTTCTGAGATTATGTCTCCTTCCAAATATTTCGAGGTAGAAGGCAGGAAGGTCGTTTTCAATGTTTTTCGCTGTCAGGTCTTCGAACATGTCTTCGATGAACTTATAAATTCTCTATACAATTACGGACCAAATTCACCTTAGGTTTTTGACTCTGCCGTTCTCTTGGGTCTAAAAACATTCTCGGGTTTTTGTTGTTCTTTAGCTTCTGCATAAGTTGCTTTTGAGTGAAGTAAAACTCGTTGGGTTCGACAGGCTCAGGGATGTGCTTGACTCAAATCAGGCAAGTCTCCTTTGCATGCATCAGGTAGTAGCCGTTGGTCTTCTGCACATTGCCTTTCTTCGAGATTTTGATCCAGTCGATTTTGTCTAAGGCGTAAATAGGCAATCTTACCGACAACCACGTAATTCATTTCACTTATCCAGTCAAGGGAGAACTAAAGATTACACCGCTGCGTACCTCCAAAGAATGGTTGATGACCCACACGAATAAAAACCCGCTGGTCTGTAGTGACTTTATCTTGAGGAAGTCTTGAATCTCCTCGTTCTTTAGTGTATCGTATGTCAACTGGATTCCTCTTTTCACGTTGACGGAGGTAAGGTTCCACGGCGGATCGATCAATACCACATCGAATTTGCGCGGTTTTCCAGTAATCACTAAAAATTGAGCAAGATGCTTACTTTCACTGATTCTTAACTGGTGGCTGATAAGCTTTTCGAAGTCAAACGTCCTGATGTCGCAGCTTATCGGAATGCAGCTAGAGATTAGCGACTGGAGGCATTACCCTTCGATATTCTTTAACTGTGCAGCGACTGTGCAAAGGTGTTGGTTTTGCCGCATCAGATCTCTGCCCTTCTTGACGCTTCTAATGTGGAATTAAGGTGATTGCTTACTCTAAGTAATATCTGTACTCTAAATAAGCGTTAAAACACATTTTAGTGACTGCGCTTACCTTTGATCATATTGAAGCAGTTCTCGGCTAGAGGTTAAGCAGCGTACTTACTGAATATCGGGCTTGCTTCGTTCATCATGTTCTTTTTCCATTTTTTGTTCAATGATGTCTTGCTGAGTTTATTTGGGTGTGTATAGTCCTAAGTTTTTATTGAGGTTGGGTAAAGTCGATTTAGATTGGCAAAGCGGGAATTGATTTTATAACCAGAGAGTTTAGAATCAAAAATCACATATTTTAGTTATATTTAGCCTATTTTGAAGTGGAGTTGATTAAGGAGTAATAAGTGAAGAATTAGAGAAATTGGTTGGATTTGTAAGTACCTTTAACGGCCGAAGAAATTTTAGAGGTATGTGCTCGATCAATATTGAGTCCCTGAGCTCTTGCAGATAGACTTCTTTGTACCAATTCTCTGCAATTGTAATAAATGTTTTATTTTAGTGAACAGATCATCGATGCTGCAGATTCAAGTCTATACATAAATCAATACGACTATACCATTTAATCGAGCATAAAGCGCTATTTTTCAGTTTTGTATTTAAATTCAACTTACATTTTTGCATTTGGCGATTTCTTCGTCTCGTTGTTTTTGTCTTTAACTAAAGATCCTGAGTGAAAATTAAGCTCAGCATAAATGCAAAATTAAGTGACTATAAATTTTCTAATATCCATGCTTACCAAAGTCAGCATCAAAGACCTTATCAAAGTGGCTTTGGTTTACGAGACACAATAGCTCTGTAAAAATTAATAAATTATCTGATACCATAGGGGTTTTTAAAATTCTTTCAGAGTCTTATTGATCTTCATCTGTTGGTCTTCTTTTCTTTGATGTTCTAATATCCTTCGTTTGTCCTCCTGCGTTAGCAAGCTATATTATATCTGATTGTACTGATGCAGAGGTAGTCGTAGCTGGAGATTAATTGGACGGCCAAAGATGGAAGTATCAAATGAATCAAAGGGCAAAGTCAACTTACTTCATTTAAAACAACTTCAATAAGATTAAGTTTTTTATGATCAGTGTTAGACTGAATAATTAACAACACACTTTAAAATATATTGATGATTAATATTTTGATATATAATTGATAAATCAGTTATTTTTTTAAAATCGCATTTTAGTTAATTTTCTTATGAAGGAAAATACATATTGAAGCTAAATATTTAACATTTTAATATCTTAAATCGGAATAAAAAGAACCTAATGAGGCGATAATTTTTCAAAAAATTAATGATTACTTTCAAAAATCTCGATGTTCGAATTTAAAATCTCCGTCAACTGCATTTCTGATGAATTCAACAATATCAAATGTAACAATAGATACGATGCCCATAAACAAGAGTAGTGAAAGTACAAAAATCAAAATAGATTGTCTCCCCGTCTTCTGTATGAGTTTATTCGCTCCAAATACTCCGATTACAACCCCAATGACGACCCAAATGCCAAGCCACAGTCCGTTTAAGATATTCAGTTTGCCACTAATCGCAAATGAAATGGCGCTGGCAGCAGAAGAGTACATCACAAGCATCATCGAAGTGGAGGAAGCTACAAATGGAGGATATCCAAGGTTCATCAGCATCTGAATATAAAATATACTTCCTCCAATACCGATTACAGCAGAGAAGAAGCCGCAGGAAATCGTAATTAAAGTGATGAATAAAATGCGTTTAGAGTCGTAAACAACAAACCCTTTGTACTTCGGAAACCCTATTGCTTCTCTGTGCTCAAAATCCTATATTTTTAGCTCGAGAGTTTACCTTTTTAACAGTAAATGCTGAGTACACAACTGCTCAAAGTCACAGGATTGCGTAGATGATGTAAATGAGCCAATATCCAATAGATCAAGTCTCGACTCCAACGAATTTCTTTTCTTTCAAGATCGCCTGCACAATGAGCATGATGAAGATAGCCCAAATAGGAGCGAGTTTATCGAACTGCCAATGTGAGTTGTCTTTTCGCTGTATTCTGCCTATTTCACCAGGAAGGTACTCGTCTGAATTGGCGAGTTCTTCATTAACCTCCTCAGTCTCTTTTGATATTTCCTGCACGATGGCTCAGTTTATCGTTGAGCGATAAGAGGACACTGATTTCCTCGTCGTGCTCTTAAAAGTACTTCTTTCTCCAGCTAGACAACCACATGAGGAAGGGTCGAAGAATAATAGTTACCGATGAACAAAAAGGACTTTGATTTTGATTTATTTTCAAGGATTTCTTCGATCTCGGAATTCGCTTTTTCCTTTTCCTCTTCACTTAATAAAGTGCTTCGGCCTATAGCTAGCTGTGAAATGGGCAATTACGTTGTATCGCGTTTCTTTCTTCGGTTTCTTGCCTCCAGACCTGCACTCCTTTCTTTATCGACTCGAAGAATCAGTAAATGAGGAGAAGAAGCAAAGCAACGACTTGGATGAACTGAGGGACGAGCTTGAACAGCATCACTCCTAAGCTTAAGCCAAAGAAGATTGAAGGCATCAGCAGCATCGCGGCTTGGTAGTCGATAGGCACAGCATTGCAGAACGGGTGCTTTCTTTTGTAGTTTATGATAAACCTATCTCATATAGCTAACTGACTTACCTTGTGATCCCAGCCATGACTATACATCAGTGGGACAGCGTTGATGCCTCAGCCTGCACGTATAAAAACATTATTTTGAGTGCAGGAACGATGATCTCTCCACCTCCGATTCCTGCTGAAGTCGTGAGGGTTGCAATGAAGCTGAGTCAGACGATTGAAAGGTAGTCAAAAGGCCGAAGGGGAAATATGCTTTCCCTTTGGCACCGTTCTTCATCATCATTTCACTCGTATCGAGCTGGGCAGTCTTCAGTGTCTTCGCATTCGATGTCAGTATTTGTAATGATTTGGTATCCAGCTGTGCTTACGAGCTGCTGTAAGGTTAAATAGCAGTGTTTTTTATTTGAATTTAGATTTATGATATAGAATATTTTTTGAGATGATAGCGCAATAATACAGACTTAATTTTATCACTGTGAATATTCAGAATCAGTGAAGTTGGGAAATTGCATAAATACAAGGATAATAGCTTACCTCTGCTACGCTCGGCACTCTTGACTTACTTTGACTCGATGCAGAGGTGTCTTTATAGTTCGCTCTCGACAATACCACAAGCAACAGGAGACTAAATATGTGTTTAGATGAGGAATTGGAAATAATAAATTTTAAAATCATATTCGCTGAGATTTAAATTAATATAAAATATCATAGTTAAGTTTGGTGAGTATGTAATTTGACTGAATTTTGTCATTTAAAAAAGATTTGATAGAATTATAAGAGTATACTGTTTTTATGACTCACTACTTTATTTAAAATATAGTAGTTTTCATTAATCAGATAAAAATTGAGGTATAACTGTAGTTGAGATTTATCATATATAGATTAAACTCTTTTCTAAAAAATTATTTTTTAAGTTACAATAAAAAAACTCAGTAGATTTTTCTAATTAAAAAATTGACTGGGCTTAGATCATGATATAAAAATGTATTTTCTCAATAATACTTAAAAAAAATGCAACGATCCCGATATCACAATATCATATTTTTTAAAAATTTATATTCTTATCTTTTCGAATAAATTAAAGTGAATTAAGCTCACACTTCACCTAGCGTATTAAAATAAAAAAAGAAATACGCCTAACAACCCTCGCTGCACAGTACATTACTAAATCAAGACCAAAGCACAGCACCGAGTCGACTATAAAACCAAATCACCTCCAAATCTGCTATAAAAATGCTATGATCTCCCCAGATGCAACTATGTGCAGTATAAAATAGCAGTTGGTGTAGCACTTTAGCTCTCTGCAAATAAGCAAGCATTTGCTTTTATTAGCAGTAATCTCGGTCACATAAGCAGCAGTGCGCGTATAAATCTGTTATGCAGACCTGCAGGCTATCAGCATCCACTTCATATTTTATTTATAATTCTATACTGTTCCGGTGACACAATTTGTAGTGATAAAAATATTATACTTAACAGCTAAAAACTGTGGATCCAACTATTTTAGAGATCGGGACCGTTGGGATTGGTTTAAACAGATCCATGCTGATATGGATTGGAGAGGTCAAATGGAGAAATAGGCTTTTTAGGGCTTGAGGTGGGGAAAGGAGAGATAAAATAATTTATTTTTAGATTTAATTTGATGTATATTGTAGTGGACAAGGTAGGAATGATTATAAAAAAAATTTCATAATGATTTAAGTATGTATCCAAACTTAGTAAACTTAATGTTTGAAATTCATAATGCAAATTTTATTGATTTTATAAATGAGATTTAAAAATTTTATTAGTCAATTGAAGACAGTTATGCTGTTTACTCTTTCTTAGTGATTTAATTAAATCAGATATAATAAAAAAGCCTTATTTTATCGTCGTTTTTGCTCTTAATTAAAAAAATTATTATTTTATTCACTCGAAACTTTACATTAAAATCTATATGATAAAATACTTTCATTTATAGTTTTGGATCTAAAAATAATTTTATAATCAACCTCTCAATATAAGCAAATTTTTTTATTAATATAATATTAATCTAAAACGTTAAAATTAATTTCTTAAAGTAAATGATAAAAACATCACTTAAAAAATATTGAAAGCCTGATATATTTTTATCAAAATAATCAATTTGTGTATCTTCAACAACTTTATCAAAAAGCCTTAACAGATATAATACTATCTCCATCACGAATCGCCCTGACCGTATCGATAGTGTTAAAAATAACACTGAAGCAGATGGCAATCGTAATTACAACAGCAAGTAAAATTAAAAATACCGACTGTCTGCCTGTCTTCTGTACGATTTTATTAGCGACTGTGACTCCAAAGAACACTCCGACAGCAGTCCAAAGCCCGTACCAGAGCCCGTTGTACACATTCACATCTCCTCTGATCGTGTAAGTGACAGAGTTCGCAAATGCCGAGTTCATCACTAAGAATATCGAAGTCGAAGAAGCGACGAACGGAGGGTATCCCAGAATCAATAACATCGGGATGTAAAACAGACTCCCTCCGACACCGATAATAGATGATGTGAATCCAAAACAGACTGAAATTGCAGTGAGAAAGAGAATTTTGTTCAGCGGGTACTTGACGTTTCCTTTATAATCTTGAAACCCCAATTTCTCTCTGTAATCAGTGTCCTTAATATAAATTATTAGATACAAAAAAGGCAAAATTACACTCAGGCTCGATGTGAGCTTATTGTGTGATTTTACTTACATTTTTAAGCTTGAGTACTGCATAGATGACAGCATAGAGACAAATCAATATGTAGATGGCGTAGACAAACCAAAATACCCCTGATCATTTACTCACTCCAAGTAAGCTAGTGTCTTTAATCAAAGACTGCAGAACCAGTGCGATAAGCACACAGAAAATTGGTAACAGTTTATCTAGCTGCCAGTGGGATCTATCATATTGCTCAAGCTTTAATCGTTGTTGAATTATTTGATTGTCCTCTGCTTTAGCTGCAGTTTCTTCACAAATAATTGAATCTTGGTTATTGCAATCTTCAATTTCTAGTAGTGGTTGCTTTAGATGTGCGGTATTAATTTGATTGTCTCCTAACCCATGTGATTCAGTATAGATATCTTGATCCGGCTTGACTTTGGTGTCTAATAATCAGTATATAAAAGCTTACTAAGCATTTGTTGCTTTTCACTAGACTCCTGCCTCCAAGTCGTTACGCCCTTTTTAATCGCTTCGTACTCTCAAAACAGCAGAAGAGCGATGAGTAATATTTCTTGTACGATTTCTGGCACGATGTTATGCACCATGACTCCGAGGCTGATCCCGATAAATATCGAGGGAAGCAGCAGCATCGCGAGTTTGTATTCAATCGGCACTGCGTTTCTGTATGGATGGAGCTTGTTGTAATTCACAATGAACCTATATCAAAATCAGCTGCGGTTTGAGGTTGTTTACCTCGTCAAGCAGGCGAAGAATATGCAGTACTGCGACATCGTCGACGCTTCTTCTTGAACAAACAAAAATACGATCTTAACAACAGGAACAATAATCTCTCCGCCGCCGACTCCAGCAGCGATTGCAAGGGCCATCAGGAAGGCAAGGGTAAACAGGCCGAAGTAGTCGGTGGGCTTAAGTGGGAAAATATCGTCTCTACGGCATTTTTCGGCTCCAAATTCTCAGTGGTAACGATCGGGGCAATCTTGGATGCTCGTTCAGCTTTCGTTTGAGAAAAGCCGACCGTCTTTGGTGTAAGTGAAACCGAAACCGAAGGCCTAAGATTTAGAAGTAGTGCTTACTCGGTGAATTACATGCGAAGAGTTGGGGTCTTGGATTTGGACTTCAGACTGGGATTGGGCTTTGGTGTTACACAGCAGGATTAGTGTTAAGTAAAAACTAGATTTTAATAGTGAGGATTGGGGTTTGATAAGAAGGAAGAATTAAGAGGATTTTAAGCTGTTTTTTTATGGGGATAGAATGGTTGATATTTGATAGTGAATTTTTTTAAATGCAAATATTTGATTTTTTTATTTAAACTTATTCAAATGAGTTATTTAAAATATTTACTGGTTTTTACTGAAATAAAAGATATGAATATAAA
>JAGYYN010003456.1:0-13748 GCA_021441665.1 Euplotes cf. woodruffi 2 WChen-2021 | reverse complement strand
TCTTTATTACTTTTACATAGTTTTCAAGCTGAAGAGCTGTAATTCTTGATGATTCAGATAAATTGAAAATAGATATATCAGCTTCAAGACCTAAAACTGCAGTTTTAAATTTGTCTTACCTATTTGATTTTAAGACTGTTTCCTGGCAGTCTGCCTGCAACCCTAAAACAAGGTTGATTCTATTTTTAGTCGAGTGGATACATATTCCGTGTAAAATCCAGTTCTCTATGAATTTTTCTGATTGCTCAATCTGCATGTCACCGGGAAAAGTTCTTGTCACCGGACAATATTCTAGAGTAATAATCACATTCCAGAGCAGCAAATGCTGCTTGCAGTAACAGGCATTTGTAACGAACAGTCACAAGGAAGGAATCATGCTCACCTGCTGATTATTTCTAAATTTGACTTCTAGACGGTCTGAATTGATTTTAGAACTCACAGTCACCTGATTTTAAGGATTAGCGAAGGCTCGATGCAGAATGTGCTGACTGGAGATATGTAACACACGGAGGGTTCATACGAACACGTAACGGTTATATAACGTTTCAGTTTGCAATGAAATTGTAACCCGTAACTACTTTAGAAGTGTGAAATGCTGACAAACGGATGTTTCAAAACGTGCCATTTAGTTTATAACTGAACAATATACGCAACATAAATAAATTATTACTGTTGAAATCATTCGTTTGCATTCAACAGTATCAGTTTCAACTTTTATTGAGTACTTTTAACTACGAGTGTTCAAGAGATTGAAAGTAAGATTTTTATTTTATTTTATCGAAGAAACCAAATTACGAACTCTAAAAGCCTTCAAAATATTTGAATGTGTTTGATATGCTGATCAAAACTCAATTTGTAGAATTAACTCATCAGAGAGTATATAATCCATGGATTTTTGAAATAAATTTAATAAATAGGTATTATGCAAAGTTACTCTGGTGCTACTTGAAATTCACTACAACTTAAATTTAAACCTTAAGTTGGGTTGCGCTTGCGTGTCTCGATGTTTACCAAAGAACTTGAATCTTTTGAGTTTTGAATATTTAGTCGTCTCTGGGCGTCTTGAGACAAACAGCTTATTGCTATATTCCTGAGGTCTCTTATCCTTCACAGAAGAGAATGCACTACGTTCTCTTTCATTGTGATTTGAAATTCGATTTCCAGGCCCATCGTCGCTAAGACAATGTGTATTTGTAAGGTCAGTCACTCTCCTAAAGTTTTAGCTCGATTACTTACGATCTGTTTATTGGAGAAAACACACCTATACAAAGATGAATCATGTTATGAGAGCGATAAAATTAAAAACAGAGTTTATTTGATTTGTAGAACTTTAAAATTTACACATAGAATTTTTCAAGTATCCTCGACAAAATAAAAATCACCTCTATTAATAATTTTCTAAAATCAAGACGGAGTCATCATTCAATTAAAAACTCTAGTTTTGTACTACTAATAGGCTTACGGACAAAAGTTCGGTCTGACTCAGGAGACAAAGAATTAATTTGGTTGTTTGCTTGATAATGTCGTTCAGCCCTGCGTACTTCTCTTAGTACCGCTTCGTTCTCCTTCTTGACCATACTGACTTCCTCTTTAATCTGCGTCTTAATATTTTGAATATCGTCATTCATTTGTCTGTTGCATATCGCTTGGTCGTTTGCGATCTGTTCGAACTGGCTGTACAAATTCTCAAAATTTTGACTCATTTGGCTTTTGATCTCGAGCATGCTCCGCTCGTCAAGTCGTTGCTCTCCGGAGTGATCTACGCAGATGATGAGACTTTAGCAATAAAACTAAGATGAAAATTGATAGCTTTGAAATCAGCAGTAAAGATTCAAAAGTAAAAATGGTACTCTTGAGCTTCTGGTCTTTCCTGTTTTTGTCAATGATATCCTAAATTAACATCAGATGCGGCCATACGAGTAAGTTATTTATGGTGGTTTGTACTCATTTCCAGTTTTATTATCCGCTTAAACCCTTCATGGTATTCCTTTGTAAACGCTTCGATGCGCTTTATCAGGTCTTTTTGGATCCCGTCTGTCTTGATCCCGCCTATGCAATTGTCAATATTTTTGGAGAGAAAGTCAAAAATTACTGTCGATGACAAGCTTCTGCCCGGCCTCGAATTTCTCAATGATTTCTTTATATTTAGCGTTGATGCTTTGCTGCTCTTTTAGTCAGTCATCTAATGTAATTTGATTTTTATCAACTGATTCTTGCAGCTGCTTGACTAGCGCCGTGGTTTTTCTGTCATTGGTTTTCATCTCCCAAACGTTCGAAAGTAACTTTTGGATGTTGATGTCCATCTCGCTGATTTTAGTCGAATACTCATTAATTTTGGTCTTCATTCCAGTCCTTTTCTTGGACAGCAGTGAGATCTTTGAGTTCATCCTTTGCACAGATTTGAAGTTTGAGCTGACTGAGTCGAGTCTTAGCATTTTGGAGTTGTTGAGGATGCTATCCCGCTTATCTTCTGTATTCTTCCTTTGAAGTGCATTTCCCTGGAAAGACTTTTCACCAGTTGAGTCTCCTCTTTGGTATTTTGATTTGGAGTCGATGTTGTACATAGAAATATCTTTCAAGCTTTTATCTGGCCTTATGCTTGAAAACTTGTCTAGACTTGACTCTGACTGCTTTTTGTGAGAAGATTTAAAGTTAAACAAGTCAAATGGATTTGAGCTGCTGATCTTTTTAATCTCCTCTTTGGTCTCCTTCGTACTGTCAAATGTTATTTTTGGTAATTTTGACTTCTTATTTTCCCTTCTTTTTATTCAATTTTTGCTTTAGCTTATCTTTGAGTGTGTCTTTCTGATCATCATTTTCCAATTTATTTTTCAAGCTCAGTTGGAGGATTTAAATCGGTTGTTTCTTTAAGTGAGTTATCATCTATTGAGATAGATTTACTGCTTGCAGTTCTACGAGCCTGCATATCTCCAACTTTGTCTTTGGCTTCTAGGGAGATACTTGCTTCAGACCCTTCTTTTTTATTAGCTTCGTTGGGAGACTCACTTTCTTCGAAGACGTCGCTTTCCCCGTCTTCAGATATTTCAGCTTCTAACATCTCGATGATTCCTGTTATTCTATCGAGTTCTATAATAAAATATCGATTTCGTATGAATTTTTATTACAAACAACCGCTCCAATAATGGTTTATAGAGACAGTATTTAATTATTTAAAGCTATTAATGCTACAATTTTATTTAACTTACGGATTTATACAACTTTAGACAAATACCACAATATTTAGGAGTCTCAAACAATTAATAAATTGCAATAAAAATGTCAAATTATTATTTTTACTGAGAAACAATATTTTTAATAAAAAGATTTACATCTTTTTACTCTTCGTGCCGATAAAAGTAAACAAATCTGATATTATTGAATAAAGTATCCATCATTGAGTTAATTATTTGTTTGTTATCTTATATGATTTCATATCTTTATTAAAGCCATCAAGTGAAACAGAACAAACAAATAATAAAGAGTGATAATTGAGATTCTCTATGTCATTTTGAATTAATTTTTAATTTAAATTCTTCTTTGATGAAGTATATTTTATTTTGAATCTATTTGCTAGTAAAAGAACTCATACCAAGTTTGAATTGATTAAGCTCCGATCTAGTTGCGACTTCACTAGAAAACTTCAAGAACTCGTCACGATTTGGGCAGTCTTGCATTGTCAGCTGGAAAATCTTATTATTAGTGGCGTCGATCTCGACTCTAAGTTTGTCGTCTCGAGCGTCCATTCAAATCTTTAAGTCGCTGATGTCTTTGCAGTTAGCCTTTATTCTCGCATTTTGTCAGTGAAAACTTCCTTCGATACCTTGGTATCGAAAATGTTGATGATTCTTTGGAAGAAGTTTTCGAGAGTCATGTTCACTCTGTCAGTTATCTCGCGCTTGAAAAGTTCTTCTTTGTAATCAAGAGTTTTATTTCGTAACCATCTGCTTGATTTTGTCCTCGTGCTTTGCGATAAACTCACCGTGGCTCTGGACCTGATTTTCGATGGTCTTGAGCTTCTTTCCTTTGACGCCAACGTCCTTGATGATGTGCATGAAGTCTGTAATGTTCTCCTTTGGTTGGTGAGAGGGTGCTTGGAATGAGTTGGTAAATGCCATTGAATTTTAATTTAATGATTCAAATTTGCAAATATTATTAATCGTCAACAACCAAATTCAAAATATATTTTGAAACTATAATAAAAATGAATATTCTCACTGCAAACGAATTCAAAGACAAAGACAATATGATTTCTGAGTTTTCTCCTGTCGTTCGGGAGAAAATCGAGGAGGAGCGGAAGCAAGGTTAAATTTGGCTTCATTTTTAACTTTGTCTGATAATGCTACCCGCTGTCTTTACCAGTTTTTGTATAGAACTGCTTAATGCAGCCGAGACCTTAAAGCAGCAGATTATGAACAAAGGGAGATGAAAAATATGCACGTTAAAGATACCGTGAAAGCACATTAAAGAGATTCCGAAAGACGAAGAAACCGAAGAACAAGACGAGAATAACGATCTTGGTAATCTTATAGTTTATGCTTTTATTTATTTCCTACTAGACATCGAGTCAAACCTCGAGTACGCAAACTCTATCGAATCTCCAAAATCTTTGAGGAAAGTTGCTGAGCCTCGGGCTGCAGAAACTGTCAAGAAACAGACTAATAAAAGCCTAGTTAGTAGACCTGAAAAGCAAGAGGAAAACTTAAGAACTGTGAGAGTCAAAATGAAGGACAACACTTATAAAGTTGTAAGTAAATCCTATAAATGCGATGTAGAAAAAGGAAAGCATTGTTGACAAGGACAACCCAAATAAATAAACGCAGACATACGCATAAACGCAGGTCTTCGGAAGAAGAAGCTAGAAATAAAGCTAAACTACTCGAAAAATTGCTTAAATATAAACAGGAAAAAATTAAAAGAGAAAAGGAAAAGCTCGAACTTGAAGAAAAAGAACGAGAAATGCTCATGCGTAAGGAACATCAAGAAAATGTTAAACGGATGAGGTACAACGCAAAACTAAAAGAAAAATTACAGAAGTGGGAACAATTAAAGATCGAAAAGCGAGTTGAAAAGCCGAAGGCTGTTGAGACTGAACGAAAGAAATAACTCAAAAACTAGTCACACTCACAATAGATCGTTTTTCAGGCACCGACAGAAATCTCAAAATGACAAGATGATTAAAAAGAGATTTGCATCATTAGCAAAACCAATTATAATGAATAGTTCAAACGTCTCTGACATATACCAAGATCAAAATTATATAAACATCAGGACAGATTTCGTTGACTATAAAAGTATACATCTGTCTTATCTATTTTAGCTGCAAAAAATCGTCCGGAGACATTGCATACATTTACAAAATTTCCGATTATTTACAACCGCAAGGCTCCAGGGACAAGTGTGAATAACAGAACAGCACATACATTTTTCCCAAATTCCCCGCATTCAAGTGCGTTTTCTAGCCGTTATGGTTTCTATTCCTCAAAAATATTTGAGCTAAATTTGCTTGACTTCTATTTTGCTTTAAAGTAGTTCGCGACGGCTACTGGACATCGAATGCAGTCGGTTGCTAATGGCTGGTTTTATAGACTCCGCAGTGTACAGCAACAATATGAACACCAAAGCTGCCCAGCGGATCTACATGGGCATGAACCTCAGCGGGGGCAAGTCAGCCAGGTACTTACAGACGTCATGCTTTAGGGCCAAGGACAGGAGGGACAGGAAGCTTAAGACTTCGGGGCAAAGGAACAATGCACAGACCGAGTTCAGGTTTTAAATAATTCAATATTTGGACTACCAGATTAAAGACCATAGATAACAGCAGCCGTGAGTTGTAATATTTTATTTTTGAAGCACTTCAAAAACTGAATTTTTAATGTGCTTAAGCACCGTTTGTGTTTTGATATTCTTAATAAAATTATTTATTTTTGGATTAATAAATTTAGAACGAAGATAATAAATTAAATGTATTTTTTTAATAAGTCATGATTGGTAGGTATTAAAAGTAATACAAAATTGTCAAAATTTTGTATTACTCAAACTCAATTAGTTTTGGGTATTATTAATATTCAATAAAATTAGATTGTAATTAAATGGAAAATATTCAGAACCCAGAAATGCAGCAAGAGGTATTGATGTCTGAAAATAAAACGACTCCGATGCCTGCAGTGCCGCAGCCTATCAGACAGCAGCTATTAGGAATTTCAAACTCCGAAATTAACGAAGATGAAGCGCACAAGCAATTAGAGACAGAAAGGAACGATGCTCTATTTACAACAGAGATGGAAAGCAATCAATACGATATGAAAAATAATGAAAAGGAATGAAGTATTCCGGTGAACGATCTTCCTGCAGTCAACACTGATAATTCAAATTATAACAAAAGAAATGCGAAATACTTCGAAAAGGAGAAACTCGACAATATGGTAGAAATGGAAGAAGACAAAGAGCAGTTAATCGACGACACTTCAGATAAAAAATGAGCTTTCACTGACGATTTAATTAGAACTTCTCAAAACTGCAACATTTTCGAATGTCCAAAAAGAATCTTTGAAAAGGCTCAGAAGAAACACAAATAAAGGGTTTTTAATTGGCATCAAGAGGAAGCGTAACCAGTTCGAAGACCCTGTAAATGAAATTATTTTTGGGTATGACAACAAAAGAAAAATCATGAAGTAAGTATATTTGTATTCTTTAAATGATTACAGCCTCTAATTTCTTAACCATTTCACTTTTTTCTTGAATATTAATCGCAAAGAATCGAGAATTCTCTTAAAAATTTTAAATTTATGCACTTTATCAATTCACAATAGAGTAATTACAGAGTCAGATCAAGTGTTAGGCAAGCTTGATAGTTTAAATTTGCAAGCGACACTGAGCAAATAAAGACAAACAACAGCCTGATGATCAAGTCCTCAACAACGAAGACGAAGCCGCTGAGTCCCAAGAGCAACATGTTTTCATCATTAGTATGTTTACAATTTCATTTGGTAGATGAAGAACGTAATGAAATGAACAACCAGGATTCAAATCTGGAAGTTCTGTCGAATTTACTCCACGAGTTTTATGGATCGAGTCTAGAAGGCAAAAAATCAAGGTTGATTAAAGTCAAAAGAATACTAAATCACGAGAAAACTCCATCCAAAGATGTTTCGATTGTCAAAAAAAGGCTCAAGGACTTTCAGGTCAAACTTCATGACGCGAGGAAGCAGAAAAAGGAAGAGCGGTTTAAAGCAAAAAGAAATTATGCTAAGCCATCAACTCCAAATGTTGTTAAACCGACCATGTAAGAATTCAGCAATAATTTGGTAGCGAGCCTGAGAAAATTGAGACAAACCATCCAACAGAAAAATTCAAAAAATTTAAACCGATTAAAATGCAAAATAGAAAAGGCAAAAAAGAAGAGGAAATCAAGGGGATTTCGAAAATTCTCAAACACACTTCGAAACATATGGCTGAAGATGACCAAGAGTCAAGTAAGTGCCTGTCGTTTCTAATTTTTAGTAATGACGATAAACAACAAAAAGGTACATTTCCTATCCTTCAGCGGAGTCAATAAAAACGATCTAAAGCCGATTATAAATCGGCTTTCCTCTTCAGAAGACGAGTACGACTATTACCAAGTATATGACGAAAGCGTTCAGAAACGCAAGAACTTCGACTCACACCTCGAGTACGTCCACGAGGAAGAACAGAAGTCGGAAAGCTACGACAGCGAAGACTCTAATAGAGCGGATAACCCAAAATTCGAATATCCTGAATACGCTGACAATGAAGATGACAGTGATGGAGATGAAGACGACTTTGATGTTAGAAAGAAGAAACCGACATACGACTATTTGTCGTGGAACATGCCTGCGAAGTAAGTTCAACTTTATTATTGTTATTCTCCAAGCCAAAATATTATCAAATATTTGCATTGCAGACTATTAATACTTATTGGGTTTCAAGCGAAGGAACTTTTATTATTCAACCTAATAATCATAGTCACATATGCAAATTATTTTTATATCATAAAAATACAAAGAAATGTATGAATCAAAACTTAATCATCGTTGAGTTCAGCTTAAATTGATTAGTAGTCTTTATTAATTTTTGGAAAATATAGAGCACAACTTGATTAATTGTGAGAAAGCACTAATATATTGCGAGGTCCTCATTTATGTGTTTTAGCTAGCTTGGCTTCTGGACTCTTCATTTTTAGAAACTGCATAACTAAGATAAAAATAGTATTTAACAAAACAGTGGTAACTGTTGTACATAGACAACAAGAGCCAAAATAAGGCTTTCGCTCTGGTTCTACTGATAATATTCCTGTATTTAGAAAGAGAAACCACCGGTCGGGTTTAAAAGCATATAGCTCAGATGAGTACTACGATGACGACAGGTTCGGATTTATTTCTATTTGCTTACCTCAAGCTATCAAAATTAACTTGATAAGGTTAAGATCTGCATTAATTTTAATTGCAGATATAATTAGCAAATCTGATTTATTTGTAGTCACTCAGATGAGAATTCAGATCACTGAAGAGCATTCAGTTCGGATGAAGAACTTTACTAATCTTAAACAATTCTGCTTTCAACAAATTCTTATTGCTTGAAGTTTATTTGTTAAAAATTTAAATTTAAAATGTCTACTCCTGTCGGATTGTTTTCAAAACTAAAGTTATCCTGTCCGTCTCTTTGTCCACTTGTCGTGGTACCTGAACCTGTGTTGGGAGGCAAGTCTGGTAAACCTTGATTTACTAAAAAGTTCTCGAAACCTAAAATTACTAAGAAGACTGAAGACGACGAAATGAAAGATAAAACTGCTTTTGAAATAAGAAAAAGTGTCCCTCGGTAAGCAAAAACTGTAATATATAGGAAATACTACGAACCAACCAAAGAGTTCTTTAGTCACTGCATTGAACGAATCCAACACGAGATTTTGAGGAAGTAAACTTGAGAAGGAATGACCTCAATTTATCAATACTGATCTTCATGTTAATTCCTTCACAAGTGGCACTGCACAGGCAACTATAGATGAAGTTAGTCCAAGAGTGAATTGCAGGAATCAATTTTCTTCCGGCTGAGCTGGCTCTTTTGATGCAGAAATTGTTAATAAACTGAATCAAAGGTCAAATTCAACTTCTGCTAAATAAAGTTTATTATGAGTCATTAATTTCAAAGGTGACCAAGAAGGCATTTGTTTCAAAACGATCAAACAATGAATCAGATTGAATTAAACCTAGTAATGAATGAAGACAAAGGCTTTCGCCATATGGTAATAGTAAACTTACGAGCAGTTGAAGTCAACGGCACTTTAAAGACATCAGTAAGCTAAATTTACCAACCAAATAGAAACAATTCAATCTGATTTTTCAAAGGAAATTAAAGAGCTATTCAATCACCCACTTTACTATGCAGAGACGACGAAGGCTCAAAATAAAAAACCTGAGATTAGTAGAATTAGTAACCAAGAGCTTTGTAATAATTTTAAAGATACTGAAAGTCAGCAGAATTCGATGAGACACAAAAGGCAAGCTAAAAATACATATTTAATTCGAAAGTACGGAGGAGATCTCCTTAATGTACCGAGGGAAGATCTGCATTCAACTGATAGTAAGCTTTTATTCTAATTGTGATTTCACACAGACGGTTGAACTAAATACCCAAATGATCGATCATCTCGAATCATCAATATGATTCTTGACGGCAGCAAGGAAAATTTAAATCCTTCTAAGAATCAAATCAAAAGCCATAAGTGCATTCCTGTGTCTGCCCAAGAAGAAAATGGAAATAACTATGAAGAGTTGAAGACCCAGATACCTCCCCTCACAAGGAATACAAATTTAAAGCATGAGACCTGCAGTCAGATTGAAAGTAATAAAAGAACTAATCTGCATCAAGATTTACCTTCCAGAGGCTCTAAAAGTAATGAAAGAAGCAAGTCAAAAACATCAAAGCAGGCTAAGACGAAAAGAGAAATCCACAACCCAACTGTTAACGATTTTATTCAACGAAGTCTTAAATGGACTGAGGAAAGAGACAAAAAGTTTACGACTATCAAAGCGTTAGCTGAGCAAAAAGCAATGAACGAGTGAACTTTCAAACCAAAATGCAACTCTCATAGACAAAATTTATTTAAGTGAGATCAAAATCAGCGGAAAGATCAGAAATCTGTTGAGTCTAATGCTCGTAAAGCCTCAATTCTTGATAGGTTGAATCAGTACGGACTCAATAGCGAGAGGTTCAAGCACAAAGACTTTGGGACTAAGAAAAGCTCAAAAATATCACATCAGGAGTATTCAAACTGTAAAGAAAGACCAAAGCAGACAAACGACGCAATCAAGCTTGAAGCAATCTCTCACAAGTGGCAGGTAGATAGAAATGATTGAGATGCGAAGATTAGCAACAAACCAGATGAGGCTATTCTTGACTTAAGCGACTCTCCATCGCTTAATAATAAAACGAGTCTCTGCAAAAATATCAAGAAAGATGCGAGTCATTCTTCAGTTAACTCGTTTGCTTCAAAAAGGTAATTTTTAGAGCTTAGCTTTAGGCTGATCTCAAATACATCGAGTAAGATGCAGATATCCCAAAGTAACCAGAATATGTCGACAAAGACTGTTGAGGGACAGGTCTCTCTAAATTTCACTAATAAATCGAGTATCTCGTCAGTTGCGCAAAAAATGGTGTCTCCAAGTCGAGCTCATTCAAAATTCAATAAAGTCGTCCAGCGTAAGTTGACCGATTTTAAAATTACTGTAGAATATAATCCAAAATTAGTCGACCGAGTTGAGCTGGCAAATGCAGGTGAAATCATAAAGTCTTGTGAATCTTCATTTGAAGAGTCAAGTTCAAATGACAAATCGCAAAGCAAATGCGGCAAATTAACGAATGAAAATATAATTGTTGAGAAGATCCAAACCAAGAATTCATCGTTGGAATTCGAATTTGCAGACCACTCAATAGCTGCAAATGAATACACTGAAGGTATGACCTTCAGTGATGATGCTTCTTTCCAGATGGAAAGTAAACTTAGCATCTGCAGTGAACGGGATTTAAGCGAAGTAGGCATTAACAGATATTTGTAATTAATATATGATCATCTAGACCTCGGTCATTTTAAAACATAAAAATTAAATGCATATGTAAGCTTTTATTTTTATTTATCAAATATATGCTAAAATAAGTGAGTGAATTTATATGTAATATTGATTCTATTAGAAAATTGATAGTTTTCGTTAAATTATTTTAACAATATTATATACTAGTTGTGGCTAAAAAATTAAGGCTTTAGCGTATTGTAGCTTAAATCTTTAAAAGGATTAAAGAAGTAATTTTTAATTCAACAGTGGAAATATATTTTGGTAAATTTTAAAAATAATTAAAATTATTAAGATAAATGTTATATAGGTTTACAAGCTTTGCAAAGTAATAATAAAAAAAATTATTATAAACTTATAAATAAAAAATTTAACAGCAACAAATATCTATATATTAATACTTTGAATCTAAAAATTAGATAATCTATTTTATCTTAATTAAAAAAGTTTGACTAACATCATCAGATTAATTATTAAAACTTATTTTTTTACAGTTCATCTATAATATATAAATAAAATAAATTCAGACAAAATAATGCAATAAAAATAGCAAATTTGATTAATAGTAAATTTAAATCTGATAAAATAATCAAGAACTAGACAGCATAAATGATGAATATCTTAATTTTTAATGAACTATAAGTTATGAGTAATACAAGTAAAAATAATAAGTACTAAAGTAGAGCGAGATAAACTACTACTTGTATAATAAGCAAGTCGGTTGTATTATACATTTCCATTCCTTGCTCTCTGCTTTTCACATGCAGCGACACCTAAACAATACTAATTTTAATCTGTAGCCGTGCTGGTTGTCTTCAGAGACTCTCAGGCATATGTCACGTCTCATCTGTATTCGCTGATATTTTATTTCTACTCGTTCGCCCAGAAAAGAACCAAGGATAGACGGAGATTAGGACTGGCAAAATACACAGAGTGCATATCAACAGAGAAGAACTAAGGTGGAAGGTTACGATACTATCAGTTTTGATTGATTTCTATTAGATGCATTTTTACAATCAATTTGTCAAGGAACGCAATCGTCAACAAGCTTGATTAATTCAATAATTATTGATTATCAAGTACAGTTGGACTAGTGATGTCGCAGTTATTTATTTAGTTCGTATTTTAATAGTTGCTAATTTATGTATAAATAATATTTAAGATGGAACATGAGGATTTCAAGAATTTACCTAATAATACATCAATAACCCCGGTAATGAAAAGGACACCGCTCAAGGCACATATAAAATACAAGCAAAACATTGGAAGCACAAAAGCAAGTGTAAGTTTAAATCAGCATGAACCTGAGTGTGTGGTTAAAACTATGCAAACATCAAAACCAATACCATTATACCTGACTTTAAAACTACTGCACGTTTACAATCCTGCGTCTGTGCTTGATGTTTGAGTATGTTGGTGATTAGCATGCGTAGCACTTTCTCAGTTGGCTTGAGTCCAACTAAGCCCGCGGCCTGCACAGGCATTTGCGGATAGCCAACAACGTATCAAATATCAGCCTGCTTAGTACAGCAGCTGGACTGAGGACTGCATGCATACGATGCAGACTCCCTGTCATGTCAGGTTTATGTCCTGAAAAGTTCAGGACGAGGGTGGGTCCAAGCAGTCGTTACCCAGGTGGTTATAAATTGGAATCTTGTGGGTCTCAGTTTGTTAGGAAAAGAGGTTAATTGATTGATGGGCTTACACCTGCAGATGGTAGATTCAAAATTGCTTAGATATAACTTAGTTTTAATCATTTAGTCAAAGTCATCTGTATTTATTGATTTACAAAATATTGATATTTGATATAGCTGTATTATCTTGTGGTTTTTTAAAATGAAAGTAATTATATTATCTGGTATGCTTTTAAAATTTTATACTTTTATTACTAATAAAGAATTTTTTTTGCTTAAAATTTATAATTTTATAACAGAGTTAAATTTTAATAGCAAATACATAACAAAATTTTTAATAAAGAAAAACTACTCGATCATTTTAATGTATTCCTCACCAGAAAGTGTAGTTACATATTTTGATTTTAAATACAAAATCAGACCTATTGTCCTGCTAATACTTTCTCATCTCAATTTTAATTTGATTTTAGCTTGTAAATATGGCTCCAAGTACAAAATATCCTCAGAACAGAGGTTTTAGATCACCACAGCCTCAACAAACAATTGGTGAGTTAGTTATGAATTAAAAATTAGGTGGAACTGTGAGAAGTTCAAATACACAGACCAATAGCAAGAAGAACTCGTCTCGTAACGGGACAAACAGCACGACTCCAGTATCAATCCCTTCGTCATTCAAGGCAAGTAAAGCAAGCAAATAAGGGTAAGTTAGATTGTATTAAATTTTAGTCAAAAATGATCAAACCAACTACCTCACTCAGATGTCAAAAATGTAAGGACAACATAGCAAATTCTCCTCTCCTATTTTATTATCTAATTCCGCGTGTCCTCTTTCCTTAATTACTCGCTAATATTTGTGGCTGCAGAAGAAACACAGATCTTAATATGAACTTCAGTGGAGGCTCGCACAACCAAAAGGGATTTATCAGTAATGAAGAAACCAAAATGTCAGGGGAAATGAGTAACGGACAAATGCAGGAGTAAGCATTCTTAGCTTGACCAAATTGTTGTAATTGTCAATTAGTTAAAATTA
>JAGYYN010003450.1:0-11425 GCA_021441665.1 Euplotes cf. woodruffi 2 WChen-2021 | reverse complement strand
ACATCTGCCTATGGCTTTATTGGAGTTAACCACTCTGTACTGCCTGTGATACAAGAACCAACAAGGAATAATCCATATCAAGAACTTGATAATAAAGAATTTACTAGTAGGTTGTATATACCCAAAAGTTACATACACGTCAAAAATCGATAAAATACTCAAAACAGCTCCAATTTCAAATCCAAAAGTGATAAATTTAAATACAAAATTCAGATTCGAATCTTTGATTCCACTATCTTTCACATCAAGTCGTGTGTGTTTATACTCGTTACTATCATCGCTCCAAGTATTATAGGTCGAGTCTTCAAGTCCGTCTCGGTTCTTGACACTGTCATGGATATTCTTGACAATCTCGTTAATTTGTTGAAGTTCGTCTTCCCTATCTTCATCATTGCTGATACTTCTGATCTTAATCTTCCTCTTGATATGCATGTTCCTGAGGCAGTATCAGAAGTTAAGCACGACCGACATCAGTACAAACACGCCGATGATGACGATCATGATATCAATAGCTGTTGCAAATGCCAGTCCTTTGTAAGTGTATTTATTCAAGTCCATTTTATATTTAATTTTACACTTCATTTGATCCAGTTTTAATCATACAGATCCATATGCTTAATTAGCTTGAAGTCCAATTTCAGTGTAAATTTATATACATATCGCAATTTTATATGCCTCAGGTTGATTATTGTAATCTAAATTACTATTTTCCAGGCTTAGAATTAGATTGGGAGGTGAAATTGAAGCTTAATACCCTTTGGATATTGTAAGTGTGGTATTTAGTCGCTGGAGAGTAAAATATTAAAATTTTGATGTTGAAAGATGCTTTGTATAATTATCCAAATCGACTGTACTTTCGAAGGTGGATAATACCCGGAGTTAAATACGTAATAACCTCGAAAGTCAGCATAAGCATTGTCATTTTGAATATGAACATGTTGTCCATCCTTGAAGTTGCAAGCGAATTGTATAGTGAACTGATAACTGTCGTCGTTGTGTCGTCTGAACAATTTAACTCTGAAATGCTTGTCTTCATGCTGAGATAGTCACTGTTTGCTAAGCTTATTATAATTACGGTACTTACTACTTGATGTAAATTGCTTGATTGATGAGGAGAAATCATCCAGAATGTATATTCAGATCGAAATGAGAAGGATGTTGATAACATAAAATATTGAGTATAGCTTATTAAGAGTCACTCAAATGCCTCTGATAGTCTTTGCAATAATCCCGTCGATACTGATTATCGGTGTTGGACTTTTATCAAAGAACAGTGATTCTACCTTGATCATTTCCTCCCACCATGCAACATACCTGGACATTCTTGAGTCTATTTTAATATTCACTTTATTTGTTGTAATTAAGCTTACTTTTGTTATTTGCATTTGAGATAGTGTAGATCTTATAAGCTGAAATGACCAGATTTATTGTTCCAAGTATGAATCCAGAGGTGATCATGTTGACAAGGCAAGTGAAACTGAATAATGACTGCCACCAGCACACTCTTTCAACTGCTTTAAGAATGTAATACGCTATACAAATCAGTTTTAGATTTTTTTGCTTGATTAAAATATCTTTGATGAGGAATAATCTTTAAACAATTCTGAAAAAAGCAATAAAGAGATGCTTAATGGAGAATAAGATTTCAGCCTTTGCTCATAAATAATATTACATACTATATACTTTTACATTAAAAAACTATTGAAGTACTCATAAGCCTTTAGTACCCAGTATATAAAATAAACCAAAAAATATTTCATTTTGAGTTAACATAAGTTTTTAGGTGAAGATTGGTCTCACCTAAACCTATGGTAATTTTATTCAAATCAATCTTAAAAGTCGCTAAAATTGTTCAAAATCTCGTCTTCATTCAAACCCATTCATAATATCTAAATTATTTGATGCAGGTTTAAAAATAATTAATCTCGCATGTTTGTTAATTGATCATGAACTTAGTATATTTTGTGTGTCTGTATGTGTGTTAAGCATACAAATATTTGATATAACTTTGGCATCTCAATTAATTTGCAAACAAGTATATTCTATATCATTCACTTACTTTGATACGGGTAGTCTTGGTTGTCTCATTTCGGACTCCATTCAATATACGACCTAGAGTATGTTTAATCATTAAGAACCAAATAAATTTTAACTGAACTACAGCTGCAGAAGACTTGCCTTCAGTAGAGGTTGAGAGTGTAGAACATCGAAAGGGTCTGATTTTCATTCATCGGTTTCTGCGCAAGATCTTGATATATGCCATTTTGAAGCAGCAAGTCATACTCTGAGATTGATGCGATACGCCTGTATCTTTCATCATATATTGTTCCGTCTTCAAGTCTGGTTTTTCAGCCTTTTGGTTTTTTGTTGATTAGTTTGTATATGTACTTATTTGGAGAAACATCGTACTCTTGTTCCTCGATACATGGGTCTCCTTCAGTCAGCTTGAACTGCACTAAAGGAGGGTGAGGTGTGTCTCTTTCGACAACTAAAACTTTGCTGTATCCTAATAAAAATGCTTCAGAATCTTGTGAAATGTTCTCGTTGATACTTTTAATAGATACGTTGGTAATCGGGCAGTTAAGATCTTTGTCAATGCATGTCTGATATGATTTATCTTGACCAACGACTCCTCAAATTTTATGGTTCTCGTTATCTCATTTCCCTGATGAATTAGGCAATACCAAATCGATTGCGCGTCCGTTTGCTCTTTTAACACAGATTGTGCTACCACTAAATTTACTGATTCTAGTAAATGGGATCGGATCCACAGTAGTTCAGTTCTTCCTGACTTGTTTGAGATCACAAGAGCCTTTGTATAGCTTTGGGTATCCGCTGCTAGACGTTGCTCAGTATCAGCCGTGTATCGTTCCAGGCCATTCGTAGTTGAACAAATAGTCGTATCCTTGAGGACACGAGCTTTCCGAGTTCGAGACAAATACGTCATCGATGTATGACTTCTCCCAGTTCTTCACAATCGACTTGACTTGGCTGTTATTTGCATTCATAAAGTCAAAAGCTTGAAGAGTATAGAAAAATGAGCTGAATATAAAAATGAACGCGAAAGTATTCGTCACAAAAGCAGTGACATCTTTGATATACACGTAGTCTTCGTCAGCAAGTAGTTTATTTCATCTGAGGCTCAGAGATCACCCGCATTTTGATTAGCTCCATCTGGGCTTTATTTCCACATGCCCATCGCTTTGTGGGACTTCTTGTTCTTCTCGATAACTTTCCTGACTCCGGCTTGGAATTTGGCGCGAAGTCTTGGCTTGTTTTCGTCAGTGTTGATTTCTTGAGGCTGAAGAGGCTCTGTGTCCATCTATTTTTGTGATGATTATACAAAGCGAGACTCCATATTTACCGAATATATATCTTGTTTATTATTTGTAAATCACCAAGATTCATTTTTAAATTCTGAGTGACGTTCGACTGTTGAACAGTGTTATCGAAAGAAGTTGTATCGGCTTAATCGAAGTTAGACTAATCCAGAAATTCAGTTTTCTGAACCGTCAGTGATTTTCCACATAAAAAGTGAAATGAACTTTGCTCTGATTGGTCCGGCACAACCGGATCTCGGACTATAGCTGTGTCTACCACCATTCGGCGCTGTATAAGACTAAGGCGTGAAACAGAAAGCACAGAATTGATAAGAGATAAGGAAGAATTTTTAGTTATGCTTTGATGGAGTTTTGAAGAATGGCTCTGAAATGTAGAACTCCTCCTTACATTTTACTCTTAAGCTCTCATCCTTTGGTAAAATTGCAGCTGGTGTTCCAACTTTTATATTTGCCTGTCTGTACTTATCAATTACTGCCTTCGACTTCTCGTCTAATATTGCGCAACACTCTTCAAATTCTCTAATATTTTCTATGTTGTCTTGTTTGTTGTTAAGAAAATGTTGGACTAAGTATGCAATTTCAGGAATTTCAATGAGCTTGTTAAAGATCTTCTTCGAAAACTTATTCAGTGCATTCTCTATCAGGTTGATAATCTGGATTCCTCTGTTAATATTCGAAGGATCTACATCGTAGTTGCTACAGACTCTACACTTATGAATGTGAATATTAAATCATCGAAAATCTTATTCGCAAAATCTCAATGGCTATAAATTAGTGAAATTTGTAACCAAGTTTCATATGCACTAGATATAAATCATATGCAGAATCCTCTAATCCTTCATCAGGTAACCAAAAATATTTTAAAACGTACAAACTTTGGTTTACAATTCGGATGCTATTGCTTGTAAAAACTTGATGAAAAATAAATTTTATTCATAAAACAAGTACTTAAATAATGCCAAAAGAAACCGACTATTTTAGTCAAAAGCTACCAATATCGCCTATCATTTGATGCTGTTGTGCATCACAGCAAGCGAGTACAAGAGTTAATGCTTACCATTCTCTTATTGGCCTATCACATGTGCAAGGGTTCTTCAAATACTGGTTATTTACTTTCAGTTTTTCAAGAATCTTGCGCATATCGCAAGAATATGAAAACAAACAGAAGTAGAATGCCATATTCGGGCTGAAGTCATCGACTCCTATTTGAGAAACTATAACTTGGGCGCATCTGATCAAATTCTGATGCTTGTGCTTGATCTTCTTCTCCTTTCTTAGATAAGTAGTGGAGCTCTCTAAAATATTGCAATAGTACCTTCTCATTGACCGCAGAATGCTCTTAATTCACACATCTTTTCTTTTCGCAGTCTGCGAGTGAGCTGAGTCAGTCACTTCGGACTTGTCCTTCTCAGGAGTCTTGACCTGAGCTGGAAGTACGATCTGCGTCACAACAGGCGGAGGTATTAACTGAGGAGTGTTAGGATTCGGTAGTGATACAAACGTCGACTGTTCGTTCTTCGGCTTTCTGACTTCAAACAGGTAATCGTCACTTTTTCATTCAGCTTCATCATAGTCAAATAAAGACTCTTGGTCTTCGCCTTCTCCAAGTTCGTCTGCTTCGTATATGTCGTGATTTATTTCCTTTTGCTCTTCTTCGACTGGGTCTTGTTCTTGTTCTGGATCTGGATCAGATTCATTATCGTCTTCGTAGCTTTCAGTTTGCTTTAAGAAAGATTTGAATTCATATTCTATATTTACATGTCACCAACATTCAGCATTAGATTTAGTGAGATTGCAGTTAACAGCGAAGTTTTGTGAGTTAATGATTTCTCGTTGTCTAGAATATTCGAAACTAGACTATCAAAATAGCAAGTAAGCTCTTAACTCACTATTTTTGGATATACTCACACTATTTTTGAGCTTTAATAAAATATTTTACTCTTTTACTGTTGGAGTAGTGTTTTTAGAGATAAAGATTTGATTAACAACGATGCAGATATAAGGACTTTTAATGCTTGATAATAATCTGAGTAAATAATTAGAGCTTATGTTGAGGGATTATATCAAAAGCTAAGAATATCCTTACTCTTCGATGACTTTGAACTGTCTAGCAGTCTGGATATGTAGTCACTTTTTGGTACAGCAAATTATATATTTTTACAACACGTAATAATATAAAAAAAAGCTTAATAATATTATAGACTAAAATCTTAAACTGCAGTATTTTGAACTGTGAGTCACTCCACGACTTCTTTTGATCGTCTTCTTCGTAGTCGATGGATCCAAAGTAGGAATTATTCATATTGAATTTGCTTTATATCTAAAATTACAATAATCTATTCAAAATTGGGAACTTATAGTCTGCAAATATTTGCTAAAACCTCTGTTGCTTTATTATTTATTGAAAAAATACAACATGGAGTATTCAGATGGAGACTGAGACTACATGATCAAGATTATACTTATCGGGGACTCTGGCGTCGGAAAGACCAGTCTTGTATCAAGGTTCAACAACCCCGACCCGCGGAAACAATTAAAAGTCAGCTCAACTATAGGATACGACTACTGTTCTAAATTCTTCGAGCAAGATGACAAGCTCATCCAAGTGCATTTGTGGGACACCACAGGGCAGGAGAAGTACAAGTCCCTCATCCGCAATTACTATAGAAAGGCAATGGGCGCTTTCCTCGTGTACGACATCACAAAGCAAGAGACTTTTGACGCGATTCCCAACTGGATCGATCAATTGAAGGAAAACTGAGAGACTAACTGCGAGATCATGCTGATTGGCAATAAATCTGATTTAGAATCGTAAGCAAAGATACTTTAATGATTTACCAATCTTAACCGTTAATTATTTTCATCTCCAGAAGCAGAGCAGTCAAAGAAACTGAAGCTGAACTCTATGCAAAATAAACAAGAGTTCATGCTTTACGAAGCCAGTGCAGCAAGCGGATCAAATGTCAAGACGATATTCGAAGTGATGATTAATAAAATTATCGACAAGATTAAAGAGGATGAAGCCGATAAATAACAGTAGTCTTTTGTTAATTAATTGCATTTTTAGTTGAGAGCAAACTTTTAATTATTTTTATAGATTTTACTATATCTAAAACCTCGCTCGTTTCAACCGGCAGTACTGTACTGAGACGGACAGTTCCAAAAAAGAAATGAAAGTGATAGACAAGTATACGCAATTTTTATGGCTTTGACTCTTCATAATTTATATTAAGTTCTAAAATTTCTATTAAGATAAAATTAAATATTATCCATACAAAAAAAATAAACGTATTTTTAAATATTTTATATAAATGTGATTTTTATATAAATCACAAAGAGGCTTAGAACGAGCTAGATTTGAATAAAGGATTGAGGAGAGTTATTTCAAACAAATTTAAATAAAATTTAAAAATGTCGAAGAAACCTCAGGCTTTTGTTCCAGAATACTCGTTCAAGGTGATCTCAGACCCTTCCGGGAAACCGAAGATTTTTGAAGACAACCAGGAGAACATCACTTGCAACCGGCAGAGCGAAGTCGGCTGCGAGGACATGTTCTGCTACATCCCTGAAGGCTCAGTCCCCGTAAGCCAGGAAGACTCTTCAGCAGTGTATGAGAGATTGATAAAGGCCGGAGAGTACTACAAATAAGTAAACTCGCTAAGCGTCAAGACCAGCATTTTAAAATGCAGAAGGAGCTGGAGGACAAGATCATCCAAAAATGCAGTCAGCACAGTACAAAGGCCAGAGGCAAGTACGCCATAAATGTCGCTGACCGACTTTTCGATTACAAGCAGAAATACGACATGAAGATCATCGAGAAGTACAAACAGCAGATGGACGAAGAGATCAAGACCATGAAAAAGACTCCGAAAATTTCAGATAAAAGCAAAGCTATTGTGAAGAAAAAGTCGAAGGAAAGAAAAACTATACATGACGAACAAATCGTCAACCGACTGATGAATGACGCTGCTCGTAGACAACAACGAAACGGAGAAGCCCCCTTGGCTAAGGAAAAGATAAACTTTTACCAAAAGGAATTTGAACTGTATGAAGAGGAATCTGAAGACCAGCATAACCAAACTGGTGACTGAGCTGAAAATCTAAATTTAAGCCAGGCTACTGGATCTTATGCAAAAAGTCAACAAACAAATGCTATAAGGAATACCAATGTTGTTAATAGATTGTATAATTGGGGGAAAGAAAAGGAGAGTAAACTTCATGAGATTCGTGAGAACTATATCAAAGAATATAGCTTCACTCCAAGAATCAATGAAGTATCAAAAATGCTTCTTGAGTTAGAAGATCCAAAATCACAAGATCAAAATAAAAATAATAAAAATTCAAATCCTTCTGACAAAGATACTAAATTAGAAAGCTATCAAATGAACGTCAGTTCAATGCGTTCAGGAAGTCGTCGAAAAAGTAGCAAAAACACCCCTAATAAGTACTCGTGAAAGGTAAAAACATCGCATAATTCTTCACCATATACATTCAAGCTGCAGTTAAGTAAAAAGTCTCTTCAAATCGCTGAAAAGTTAGGAAGTTCAAAAGATCGATTAACAAGTCAGTCAAAGTACCTAATGAATAAATCAAGTGAGATCTTGTCTCGGAAATCAAAGTTCGAAGTACCTCTACTCTAAAACTCCAAAGAGTATTCAGGATATAAATTCTTCGCACTGATACGATGCGAATTATTCTCTTGACGCAACCGGGTCATTTTTCAATCCTGTGATAAACAAAAAGAGCAGGATGATAGACAGAAAGGTATCCAACTCGCCTTTTGGAAGGCACCTGGACCGCTTCGAGCGGCTTTACAAGTACAAAGACCAGCAAAACGCAAGACTCGAGGCCCTCAAACAAATGTACAAAAGAGACGAGAGCCCTCCTGAGGAGAAACCAAAGGTGCGCAGCCGGACTCCGATCAACATCAATTCCGTGGTCGACCGCAACATCCAGTGGCAAATGCAAAAAGAAAAGAAGATCAATAATATGAGAGTGCAGAAGGAAAGTGAAGAAGTGGAGCAGTGCACGTTCAAACCAAATATCTCGAGTAATGAGTTCTCCGCGATGTCCAACCACTCCAACGGCTCTCAGCAGTATTCAATCGTGAAGGTAAGCAACTGTTACTTGTAAACTTGATTTTTATTAGAAGTCGGACAAGTCGCGGAACTCGAGCAAAGATAAAGTCTGAAGCACAAAAGTCAAAAGCCAGCGGAATTCAAGTAAAGGGAGATATACAGGGTATGCTCGGCCGTACCAAAACGAAGTGCTGCAGAGCAATAGTTACTCTGCGAAAAGCATCAGAGATAAAATCGTCAAGGAACAGCTGAGCAAGCTCAATAAAATAACGAATAATAAGCAGACCAACTTGAACACACAAAGGGCAAGCCAAGAAGCTTACGGAAAGCAGAGGGTGTTTTCATTTAGTGACAAGCAGACCGAGAATCGGCCTAATGAAAAAGACACCTCGGTACAAGAGTCAAATAGTTCATTGTTCAGTACAAATAAACATAATGAGCTCATGAGGGAAATGGAGTACCTTGACTTGGTCGTCAAAGCAACTCAAATTGATGGTACTTCAAACAACTAATTTTATTTTTACATATTTCTTGTAGTCAACGAGGAAGAAGAACATAAGCATGTTCAAATTGACAACATGAGCTCGATAGAAGAAATTCAGAAGAAAATAGACAGGTGGAAAGAAATGACCTCAAATTTAGAAACTATCAAAGAACACATACTTGGAGAAACAACAAGCACGCTGTTTAATCAACAGGTACTTTTGCATTTACTATATTTAGCCTGGGAATACACAGCTTAAAAACTCAACTCTCGAAATGTCGAACTCCGAAGATTCAGATGATAACATAAACCCCCTTCAGTCGATTGAAGGTCGAGAATATGTTATAGGTATGATTAGGATTTTATATTTTTAGATCTATCAAATCAAATGAAGGTATCACAAAGATTCAAACAAGTCGACGAACAGTTCACCCCTATAAAAGAAGACGGCGAGAGCTGCTACGAGATAAGTAAGCATCTTATATTCATTTCTTTAGGTAAAGACTATGACATGTCGAACTCAAAAGACCTGTCGTCATTTCCATCGTCTTTCTCGATCGATGACTTTGAAAAGACGAATACAAAGCTGAATAAGGCGATCAACCACGTGAATGCAGTGTTGCGGTCGATCGACCTGTAGGCATGTAACTTGTAATTCTATCATTATGCTTAATCTAGTCCCTAGCACCCTTTATTCAAATTTGAATATTCAATTTAAATAACAGCAATCAAGTGGCTGGTCTACACAGCTCAGCTGCAGTTAACCAAATCGATTTGCAGTCAGCAAGTAATCAAAATATCACAGTGCATTGAGTATTTGCAAAAAGATGGAGAATACAGTAATAACATATTTATAAGTTAATCACTAATCAATATAGATTTGGAGTTAATTACCAATATTACTGATTTTATATTAATGCCAGTTTGGAAGAAATCGGGGTTAATAATACTGGGGTTTGGAGGAGAGGCACCGGTTTGGATTTATACGGGGTTTAGTGATTAGAGAACTGGGGAAGGGGTAGGATTGAGGCGGTAAGGTTTTTTTAATTGGAGTGATTTGATTGGTTGCTATAGAGGCTTAGAGTAAATGTTAAACAAGCAAAAAGGTCGTTTTGATTTAAGGCTTTTTAGTTTTTATCATTTTTAGATTGTGTAAATTTTATTTTATAATGATGTTTTATTTATTTGTTTTGTACTCGAAAATTTTGACGAATAATTTATGCTTATTTTGTTTTGGCAGATATTTTATAAATTAGGCAGATTTTATATAATGTTATGCTACAGTCATTTTACTAAAAAGTATATATTAATAAAGAATTAGTATAATTTTAAAATGATGGTGTCTAAATGATTAATCAAATTTTTGTATTTCACTGTATTCAGTATTGAATATGTTATCCATCAAGGCAGGTAATATCTGTACTTCATAATATACCCTCTAATCAAATTTTGTCAATATACTTTATCATCTAATAATTAATCATTAATTATGAAATAAATCTACCTTTAAGTCAAGTAGTTCCCTGCTATAAAGGGGTATCTTTGCAGCATATCTGTAAAGGACCACGTTCAAAGAACCATAAAAGTAATCCAGTAGTATCCAAGCCTCCATCTAAGACGACATCGCTTCCGCGCTGAATAAAAAAGCGCGAAGGGCTCAATGCAAGCATGATAAAGGTAAGTTACTACTGTTACCTCTCCAGAAACGCATTCTCAAGCAGAAGCAAAAATCCTTCGAATCCGTCGAAAACAAAGAAAACAAAAAGCCAGCAGCGCCTTCTTCAATGGAGCTGCGCAAGCGGCAAAAGACCAAAGATTGCGAAGACCTAGCGACTGAAAACTTCGAAGAAATATATACTTTGTCTCCAACTGAAGAAGAGTTCAAAGAGTTCATCCCGTATGTTGAGAAGCTTTACAAGCAAGGAATTTGGAAGTACGGTTCTATCAAGATCATCCCACCGGAAGGGTTTAAGCCTTCCAACTGCTTTGACAAAGATCAAGACAAGAAGTTCACCACTCGCTACCAGTGACCTTATGAAATGTCTCAAGCAACGGTAAGTTCATTTTCACCTCATGCATTTTAGCCTTACGAAAGCAATGAAACTGGCTATACGTTCAAAGAATTCTATAACAAAGCGATTCGAGCTGAAGCCAAAATTCAAATGGAGCACTCTGCACTTACTAAAGACAAGCTATTCGAAAGAGTTGAGAGGAACTACTGGAAGTACCACTCAGACAAACGGTACTCACAACAAAGATTTGAATATGCCTCCGATCTGCCAAGTCACGAGTACGGCTCCTGATTTGCGACTGATCCAAAAGACCAGTATTCAAGGCACCCTTGGAACTTCAATGTTGTTAATAAGGAAAAAGATAGTTTGCTGCAGTTCTGCAAAAGCGAAGTTTTCTCTGGGATAACTGTTCCCTGGATCTATATAGGCGAGCCGTATTCATCATTCTGTTGGCACTACGAAGACCTCATGATGTATAGCATCAACTACATGCATGAGGGAACTGGAAAA
>JAGYYN010003429.1:0-16709 GCA_021441665.1 Euplotes cf. woodruffi 2 WChen-2021 | reverse complement strand
ATGACATTTAGTAGATCTCTAAACCCTCTATTACATATTGGAATACCAAACTGATCACACTTCAAAGTAACAAAAGGAAGCAGTCCAAGGAAATAGCTAGTATAACCCGCGATCATCTCAAGGTCAGTTGCAAATCTTGCTATTGAAGGATCAATTTTAACGAGTTCCATCATCATAGAATGCTGGAAGAAGCCCCATACTACTTTTGATTTCATGTTGTACTTCGAAATGATTCTGTGACACTCGACTCCAATTTCCAAGTCTGGGTACTTAATCTCCATATTAATGCAGCTGTGTTCTAAATAAAATTAGCTGAATTGTAAACTCACTAAGTTCTTTTCATACATCGTCAAATAAAGCAATTTTTCTATCCTTTTCTTTTGTTGTATCACAAATCTGGTCTGAGAAGTGCAGAGGGAACTGTTCGCAAATGAGGGGGATCTCATCATAATTGAGTTCATGAACCATTTTGTCGATTCCTCATATTCGCTTGAGGGTTGCATCGTGCACGACTACCACCTGCTTATCTTTGGTCATGCATACGTCCATCTCTAATCAAGTAGCTCCTGCGTCTCTGCCTCTTTTAAAATTTTCTATATAAATATTAGCAACCACAAAATACTGTGGTTAAAGAGAGAATCAATTATTTTAGTTGCCAAGATTTTATATTGATCAGGAGGAATTTTGATGAAGAATGATGTAGTACCAAGCGTGTTTTCGACTCCTTCTCGAGACCCTCCTCTGTGAGCCCCCAAGTAAAATCCGTATGGTTTGTATGAATACTCATGCTTTTTAACAATCTTACGGTGGACCAGCAGTGGATGCCACATAAATACTTCAGAAACTGCGAAGTAGACTCATAAGCAATGCCATAATTTAGTGTTGATCACAAACGAAAGAACAAAAAGCACGTGGATTACAATAAGCAGTCTTTTGAACAGCTCGGAACTTCCATATTTCCGTCTAATCGAGCGATATCGAGTGTCCATAATAAAACTTAATTTTTCATTTTCAATCAAAAATACATTTTTAACGTATTTATGTTTTCTTAGTTTACTTGTTATAATTTTAACTCGGAAATAACTCGAGGAGTTTACTAAATTAAACCTTAAAATTTGACTCAAAATTAGTTGGATTCAATCCTTACTAAAATTGGAATGTCAAGTTATGCAGGCATAATCTCATTCGAGACTCGATATAATGTATGAATTTAAATCAGATTGAAAGATATGAATCCAAGATTTCTTAGCATGCATTATGCTCTTTTGCATAGTTCATTCACCAGTTTTATATGAGTTAGTCCGTACTTCTCCATCAGTCTATCCCATGTCTCTTGTGTAACTCCACTATCTTTATTTGTGAACTCTTTCAACGACTGTTTCAGTGAAGAATTGCTGATCGCTTTAAATATGAGTTCAAGAAGCTCTTCTGGCTTCACGCTTGAATCAGTTATGCTCTAGATAAATAAAATTTGGCGAGATAATCAAAAAGCATTTCAAAAGACTCAATAAAATTCACATAAGTAAAAATTAAAGTTTTAGATATCTCCTAAAAATTAACTTAGAAAAAGCAACACAAAGCAAACCTTATCGCTTATGAGTTTTAAAGGTCCGTCAAGATTATGGATACATATTCTCTCGATCTTGTACTCTAAGCTAGCATCAAAATCAAACCCGTCTTTGCCTTCGCTGTCAGGATACACTAAATTTCCATCGAGGCTTAGAGCTTCAAGTGCAGCAGACTGCTGCACCAGTCTCTCAAGCTCGCTGAATGGCAATTTAGTGTTACGAATCATCAGGAGTTTTCTCACTCATGGGATGACATCGAAGACTGTCGGCAGCAGCGGGGAGAAAGACCCACAGCTGGTGCTGTCGCATCCTCCATTGTGCAGAAACACAGCCATCCTCACGGGGGTTAGTCGACTGACGATCCCGTTGACGCGGCTGAGGTGTTTCTCTGCGTCCTGGAGCGGGATGCTCCAGCCGACAGAGAAAATGTGGACTTCAGGGAACCTTCGACTGTCGTTGGCTAGCTTGCTGATAGCGAACTCGTGATCCTTGAGATTTGAAAAGCCTGGATGGTCGAACAGCATGAAGAATGATGCATTTGAGAGGGGGTTTACCCGACTGTATTTGTAGAAGCTGTTTATGGTATCGTAACTGAAGATCAGGTTATTACGGTATTTTAAGATTATCGACTTAATAATTTGAAAAGTGATGAAGGTAAAATATATGTTGAATTAAATTGATATGGAGACGAGTTTTTAAAGGGATTAAGTCAAAGGAGATATTTTACTCGATAGTGCTTTCATCAGTTAAGCCTATGTCCTTTGATGTATGATTATGCGCTCTGGTTAGTTTCTAAATGATTTTAAATGATTAATTCATATTTTAAAATCATATTAAATTCAAAATTAAGAAAAATTTGAATTAGATAACTTTCTTATTTGAATAAAAATTTTTGATGTTGATTGAAATTTTGGTCTATTCGCATTAAGATTTTTCTCAAAATATATGCTTAATAAAGATTTATAAAACCAATCATAAAAACAAAATAACCTCCAATATCTTATGTTTGATCTTGACACTTTGTTATGATAATTTTAATTCAAATCTTTTATTTATGCTGTTAAACAGTTCAAATTTAAAAACTTAAAATATTTCTCTCAATTAAAAAACTATAGTTGTTCTCATAAATAAAAATCAAAAGCAATTTCTCTTGAAATCTTGATCCAACCTCTATCTCCTGTTTCTCAGTGCTTTGTCTGTTCCACATTTCAAATATTCTTCACTCTCCTCCACTTCTCCAAGTACAGTCAGTCTAAAAAATAGTATTGAATATATCATAAAAAATCAATCATTACAAAAACTAAAATCCAAGTTAAAATTTATCATTTTTTGATCCCAATAAAAATGATGTAAAAATATGATTCCCTGTATCAATTCATGCCTTCGACTGATGCAAAACCTCACTCCAGCCGACCGTTGCTGCTACATATGCAGCGGCAGCTGCGATTGCGAATGCTGCAAGCCAGCACAAGCCGCTGGTCTTGCGCTGTTTCGGACCAGTTGTCTGCTCGGCCATGAAATTATTGAATTATTTTAAATGTCAGTAAATGCAATCTTTGAAAGCTCAGAATCAACCACCGACAGCTTTGAAGCTCAGAGCATGAATATCTTCGAGCACTTGGACAGTGTCTTGAATCGATGGGCGATTGTAATTACTGTTGCGTCAGCGAAGTGCTGACGTAATAGTTTATTTAGGATTTTCTCTGTTTGCAAATCTATTTTTGAAGTTGCTTCGTCCATGATCAGGATTTTATGCTTAGACTATAGATAAAAATACTCGTCACTTACTGTTAGAATCGAACGCAAAATACAGATTAACTGTCTGTTTCCTCCAGAATTGAAATTGAAGTATTTTGAGTTAATTGGTGTGTCTAGTCCTTCTGGGCTATTTAGAACTAGTCCTTCACAACCTGCCTTTATCAACAAATTTATTATTTCCTTGTCAGAGAATTTTGAATATGGATCGAGGTTAAATCTGAGTGTTTTTCCAAGAAGTACTGGATCTTGAGGAATTATTGCAATTTGCTGCCATAGATCCATTATACCCATAGTTGATATATCCACACCGTCGATTAGGATTTTTCCTGATCACTTATGAATCATCCTTCACAAGGCCATAAGAATGCTACTTTTGCCAGCTCCGTTTCTTCCAATGATTCCAACTTTTTCACCTGGCAGAATTTCGCAATTTATATCATCGAGAACAAGCTTAGTATCTGGACGGTAACTCGCTGAGTAGTTGATAAATTCAATCTTGGCGCCTTGTAATGATGAATTCTGGCTGTCTATGTCTTGCTGAACTGGAAGATGTAAATCTGGTTCCTGCACAATATTGCATAAGTTAATTCACCTTTCAAAATTGATGAGTTTTGCATCAATTGTTGCCTTTTGTCTAAAGCATGATTAAATATTACTTACCGAACAGCCCTTAAAAATACACTCTGAATGTCAATTAAGTAAACTATCAATAGAGTTAGAATAACAGGGTCTGAGGATCCTTTTAACAGAGCGCAGTAGATGAATACGAAAAGCATTAGAGCTAAAGAAATCAAAGTCACTTGAGTGTAAAACCACCCCTTTATCGCTCTCTTAATAGTACTTCACGCGATTTTTCTGTCTTGCAGCACAAACTGCTTATCTAAGAACTGGTCTCACTTTCGATATGCTCTAATTGTTGCCCGTCCGTTTAAAGTTTCACCCAAATGCGTTATGATTGGGCTTAGGCTCATGACTTCGAGTCTTGAGTAATTTTTGATTGCATTCGAGAATTTAATAAATATATTCCAGCCGAACAAAAGCAGAACGGGGACAACCAGCACAACAGACGGGATGTTATACGCTGCAATTCCAAGCACAGAGACAGTCTCCATGATCTTCTTGATAATCCCGAATACACCAACGGGGAGCTGTGACTCAACAACGATGATGTCTTTCGAAAATTTATTCATTATGACTCCTGACGGTGTCACATCGAAGTACAAGTTCACTGGAGCGTTGACGACACGGGTTATCATATTTTTGAACAACCTGAGCGACACAGATAGTGAGAAACCTAATTCGAGCAGCCCAAGTAATACTGAGACCAAGGCTATTGCTCCAGTTGCTTTGAGTACTTTGTAGAATAACGCCATATCGTTTTGGCTTGAAGTTGATAACTCCTTAATCCAGTTCAGCAAATAGTAATCAAATGAAATGCTCAACATCTTGCTTAATAAGATGGCAAGAATTGTAAATAGAGCTCAAAGAGTTGTAATTTTTGAGTATGTTAAGTATTCAAAATACGGAACAAGTCCAAATGCAATCTTTTCTTTGCTTTCATCGACAATAAGCTTACTTCCTTTCTTGCGAATGAAATTTTTGTATTCTTCAGGGGGTTCAATTTCTTCTTCAGATAGTTCTTGGTTACTAATGAGTCTTGACTTCATTGCCCTTTTATTGTTTTTAAAGTAGTCTAAGTCCTTTAATTGCTCGAATGTTCCTTGATGAATGACTCTTCCTTTGTCAAGCACAATAACTTTATCGGCTTTATCAATGAAGTCTAAAGAGTGAGTAACAAGGACTCTTGTTTTGTCCTTTAATTCACCTAATATCACCTTTTCAAAGATCTGCGTTTTAACGAGGATATCAAGAGCTGATAGCGGATCGTTCATCAGAACGATGTCTTTGTTAGAGTAAAGTGCTCGAGCGATTCCTATTCGTGTTCTTTGGCCACCACTGAGATTTAGACCCTTTTCACCAAGTTCGGTTAAGTCTCCTCCTTCAAAGGTTTCTAAATCGCTTGCTAGTTGGCAAATATCGATGATGTGGTTGTATCTGTCACTTTCGAGTGGCTCTCCAAACAGAATGTTTTTCCTAATGGACGTATTCAAAAGCCACGGAGATTGCTCAATTACACTTATTGATCCGCGGATGTGAACTTGAGGCTGATTGTTATTAACGCTATTTTTGTAAATAACTTAAGACATACTTTTTCATATCTGAGTTTACTGGAATGGCTTGCTTTCTTGAGTTTTGAAGCAGTTGGTACTTTTGATTATTCAGCTTAACTAGCTTCTGTTTTATCTGAATATTTTTAACGAGTTCATGATTATAAATTTCGTAATTTTTAAATTCTTCATACGTTGTCTGGTCAACGAGAAGCATATCACTAATAATTGCGCTGATTAGTGATGAAGCTCCAGAATCCATATCACCGATAATAACAACGAACGATCCAGTTGGAATATCGATACTAATATCTTTAAGCGTAAACTTGTCTTCCATCTTGCCTTTAAATTCGATATTTGATTCATAATCTTCTAGTGACGAGTCTTTATTATCGTCATCTGAACTAAGTTTTTGATCTGTGTCGTCATTGATTACTATAAACAAGTACAGAATTAGTTTTTATTTAGGATTGTGCAACTTACACTGATTTCTATCAATCTGTTCACTCTGTTCCCTCTTGATGCGTTTCTGTCTCTTTCTCTGAATCTTTGATATCCGTTTGAGTTTAATCTCTTCGAGACCCCAATAAAAACTTAGCCTGTCAATGCTTATGGCCGAGTGGATCTTTTCATCTGTGTATGTGCAGAGTTCAATTTCGTTTGAAAGAAGAAACTTCTGGATTCGATTGATCGAAACCATGAATTCAACAGAGTTGCCAATGTACTCAGGAAGCCCACTTGCTTTATTTATTAAACGACTTCAGGATTTGTTGGACTGCGAGGGCTGCAGGAACCGCGATGCTCAGATTCATCCCGTAAATCACAGTCAGCAGAATTGATATCATCAGCACTGGATAATTTAAGCTCGTCACTGTTGAGGCAACAATTTGTAGTAGTGTTTTGTAAGTATTCATGGCTATCTCTGCTGTCTTATACTTCATCACCTTCTCCAGAAACATTTCAGTCCAGCAGTTGAGCTTAATAAACTTTATGTTATCGATGATTTCTGATATTTTATTTTGAGTGTCATCTAGCTTTTTCAGTTTATTCTTCTGAATGATCGCAGCAAGTCTTGCAACAAAGAAATTCACCGCTCCAAATATCGCGACGATTAAAACTGCAACAACAAGAGTTACTCCGACGAAGAAGTAAAGTGAGATTATTCAGTATACAAGTTGAAGCAGGGTGCCGAGTAATTTCGGAACAATATCAAATATAAATTTGACCTTCTCTGCATCAACCTGGATAAGATTTATGATATCTCCTTTCCTAAAAATGTTACAACTTATGCTAAGTCAACTTACTTTTGATTGATTTTAGACGAGTGAGAGATCCTGAGTATTTTTGAATAGACCACTGAAATCAGTGTATGAGTCGACTGAGTCGAGATTTTAGTCTTATAAAAATACATATTCTCTCTTAGAATGCGAGAGCTCAACATCACAAGCAGCATTAGTGTTATGTAGAACAGAGCGTCGTTGAAGCTAACCTTCTGCTGGGTATCTTCGATATACCTGATGACTTCTTTCAGTAAGAATGGAATAGCAGCCTCCAGAGAGACATTAATTAAGTTGAATGCAATCGCACAGCAAAGTTTGAACTTAAATGTGTTCAGAAGTCAAATTAGTAGCGAATGAGGACCATTATTTGCTTGCTTTTCCCAGGCTTTCGCAAAGTGTGCATGCAAGGTTTTAGACGATTCATCATCTGGGACTTGCCCAATGCACTTTAGAGGCAGTTTTCCTTTCTATATAAATAGGCATTCATAACAAGTAAGTGATTAACAGGTTCACTCAAAAGAGAGGGATATTAAGTATTAGTAAAGTTGCAGATACGTACATCAATGATCGGTGATATCCAGAAAAACAGCAGACTTGATATGATTCCAGACGTATTCTGAAGTTTGAATAAGTCAAGTCTATCAATTGGTATGACTCCTTGATCCTCTTTTACTTGGTTTTTATTCTGAGCTAATAGTTCTTGGGTGGTGTGAAACTCTGAAGTAAGTTTACCTAAATTAAATGGTTTGAGTCACTTGAATTAGGCAGGCTTCAATTTAAAATAGAAAAGCTTGTTTACAAATCTATGATATTACATCACTTGCTTTGATTCAATCAATATTAAATTTACTCATTTAACGTACAGGATAGTTAGAAGAATTAGATCTATGGTCGTAAAGGAAGTTTAATAATAGACTATTAAAATTTGATAAATATCTGATATTGATTCGAATATTTAGCTCGTTCTTTTAAACAAAAATAAACAGAGTTAAATCTTGAAAAGGGTTCTGAAAGATATTTGTTATCACATGATTAATAAGAATGTTATGAATTTCTGTATAGAGTTCAATAGTTTTACATTATTAGATATAGTAATAGTAACTGAAATTTTATCATACCATATCCACCTCCTTTCTTTTGCATATTTAAAATATTAATATTAATCATAAATATTTTTCACTTAAATCCATCATTTGATAGGTTTATTTGAAAAAGTAAAAGATTGAAGCAGTTCCAGTATTCTTAAATCCTCAGTGCATGTTTAAGTCATCTTTCAATCGTGCCAACGACAAGCCTTCACATGAACTTAAGTCCTGTGGTTCCTCCAGGTACAGTTGAGGCTAAAAAGAACAACATTGCGACGATCTATTTTTGGTTTAAAGTTCACATACCTGCCATCCTCAACTGATCAAAAGTAAAATTACATTCTTCTGGATTGTGGAGAAGAAAAATGTAAAGAAAAGAGCTAAAAAGTACGATAGCGTGAATACTATCCTTTGCTTCTTGAATAGCTTCTTTCAAAAGCTGTAAGGACCGGACAGAAACGATATCGATGTTAGCAAGCAGGTTGAGCCAAGCGTGAATATCTACAAATAAGATGAATACAACTTACCATTGCAAATTTGTAAGGCACAAGCACGATTATATCCAGCATGAAGAACGACAGTGTAAATAGTCCAGCTGCTATTAAGAAAAACACAACAGACAGCGTGAAAGATCTTCCGATGTCTATGTGTTTCTTGATGAAGTTATCGACAACCTTCCCGTGCTTGTTTACTTGCTTTACCATATCTGACGTGACTTGCTTGATCGATCCTTTCTCGAGATCGGGCTTTGGCTCGGTGCTCAGTCTTGAAAACGATAGGAATTTAAAAGACCTTTTTGGCGGTTCTTCTTTCTCTTCCTCTTTTGATGTAAATTTTTTAAAGAATTTTGACATTTTTATTATTATTTTTTCGCTTTCGATATCATTTAAATTATAGTTAAAATGTGGTATTTTTAATTATCTGTATCTATTGAATTTTAGGTAAATCTGCAAATATAAAATTATTTATTCGAAGAGCCAAATGCAAAACCCGATGTAAAATAACCACCTGCTGTAGTTTTGAAATATCTGAAAATACTGAGATAATTATTTAAGCTTAAAAGGTAGAATATGCAGGATATGAGGGATCATAATGAGGGTTCATCCGCCTTCTGCTGATGCCAGCTCAGCAGTCTCTGCATCGCTCCTTTCATGGATACCATCAGTAGCCTATGGCTGTTCATCATGTGACAATTATTAATTTTATTGTGTAGAAGATGTAGTATATTGTCATTCCGATGTAATAACAAGTAGTAGTGCAACAGTCCTTGCAGGCGTCCATTTTAGATCAACTCCTAAATATTTTATATTTTAAGAATAAATCAAATTTGCATAATTCCAATATTCTCAAAATGAAAATATAATTATTAATTTCTAATAGTTTTGAGGATTAAACAGCATATATGTTAAGTAATAAACATATTTCATTTAATTTACAAAGAAATGAATCTCAATATGCTGAAAGACAATAGTTTTAATCGATCATTTGAAAGAGAAAATGGATGTTCATTCATGCTGTTTGGCCAAAATAAATTATTCCAAAGCCCTTCGATTAATTTACCGAACGATTATTCAAATAATCAAAAATAATTTACCAAATGGATTCACTAAAAATGGGAGCTTTAATCTTCCTTCCAATGTTTTTGCAGACAAATAAAGACAGCAAGCCGTCATATAATATATTTGTGGAGCTGGCAGAGGAATGAAACGATAAAAACGACGATATTATCAACCTAAACATCTTCCAGAAAAACTCAAGCTCAATCCGGCCGATGATGTCCATCAGCAAATCCATAAACGGCATTATTCCTCCCTACCTACAATCGAACTTCCAAAGAGACAGTGAAATTTCGAATTCTTCACCTTTAATTCCTGCCTTATCCCAATCCAAAGCAGCCTACCAAAACAAGCCGTACCCGATTTCTTTATGCGATCTCAACGATGAAGGAGTCCAAACACCGCTGAACCTTCTCCTTCCTCTCAACTCGTCGAACAGCGAGTCTTTACCAGTTCAAAAACCATCGGATTCCTTCGTTAAACCTTCTCTTCCTGTCGTCGAGACTCCACGGCTTGGAGAGCAGTTGAGCGTCAAGGTCGAGGAGAGCTCGCCAAAGCCGATGAAGAACTACAATGAAGAAGTCGAGAAGATGCTGGAAGACGACGACAGTGGTGTATCAGACCACTCGCAGCAAGACAAGAGACCAGAAAGAAATAATAGAACCTCCGCAACTTCTGGAATCAGCATCCGAAGACACCGCAAGAAGTCCAAGAAACAAATCGACGTCCTTGAATCTTACTTTAAAGAAGACGAAGAATGGTCTCTGGCTCTTGTAGAACAACTCGCGAGTGAACTCAATCTCGAAAAAGACCAAGTTTACAAGTGGAACTGGGACAAGAGAAAGAGACTCAGGAAAAGAGCCACTAAGGAGGGAAAGAATAGCAACAAAAGACAGAGAGTTAAATAAGCTCATATCCAATGCATTCTGAATGCACAAGTGGTCGGATATGTAAAGAATTAACCTTTCAGTGCCTCTCAAAGGCATTATAAATATCTGTTATTTAAAGTATTTCCAAAGTTTTCTTACTAAGTGCTAAAATAATTAAATCGATTCGTATGAAGATCGGGTAAGTTAAAAATAAACATAAATATTAATGATTATCATCACAAAGCTTCTTGACCCAACAGTGCAGTATTTACTGCACATCTGTGTTATTTCACTAGCAGTTGGTCAATGACTGTTGGTAAACACAGAGATTAGAAATTTAAATCCTATTCTGGTATACTTCTACTATTTCTTACGTGAAATAAGTCCCACCAATATCTGAGAATCATTTTTAGTACTATAAATTCGAGGGGTTGCCTTTGGCTAGACAAAATATGCAAATTCTCGATGTTGAGTTCTTGGCTATTTTCAGCTAACTCAGAATTTGTTTATTATAAAAGTTGGTCGTTACTCAGAAATCACGAAGAAATATATATTTCTGACAGACATGCAATAGTACTTATTATTTGCATTAATTAAGGTTTTACTTTATTGTGATACTCAAAGCGATCTGTTAATTGACAAGTGCCTCAAAGACTTGTAGCTGACTTAATGTAAATATGCAATCAGGGTGATAATTGATTTCAATGCCTAAGGCTAATTAAATACCTTCGTTTATATGGTCAGAAACTCTTCAGGATAATATACATTCGAAACTGATTGAATATTCAATAAGATAGCCATAAACATACACGTTTATGTTGAATTATAGATTATATCGCATATATCATATATTTTTATGCTGCTATTCCCTGTCATCACTTTTGGAATCCGTCATATACAGTACTTCTTAAAATATAATAAAATGTACCCTCGTCCTCCAGTTGTTGTAGGATGATGAAATAAGGCAATCTATGTACTCAGTTCACTCAGACTGACTCAATGGCTTTCTATGATATGGAAAAAGTCGGTCTCTAAGCTCTGAAATGACTCTTTCTCTGCCTCCAAGGAATCACGGAAGTTCTGGCTGACTGAGAATCATCATTTCAACAAGACATATCAAATGTTCTGCTTTGCTTTGAATGGCCATGAACCCAGAAATAAGTTTATTTACGAAAGATTTTGAAATACTTGCTTTCAAGTCCGTTCATTACGTTTACAAACTCGTCTGTGAGCTTGAAAGGAGCTTTTTCAAAGTTCAGTCCCTTTCCTGGAGCATTAGTGAGCATAAACCCAAAGTCAATGTGGAGGATGTGGCCATCATTATCAATCATGATATTTCCATTATGTCTGTCTTTGATCTGCAGTATAAAGCAGACGAGGGAATATCCTGCAAGCGATCTTGCAAAGTTTTCTCGTGCCTTCTTCAGCTCCTTCTTTTTCTTAAATTTATCTTTAAAGAAGTTGTCTATTCCTTTATACGGGTTTTTCTTCTTGTAAGAGTCAATACTAGTTGCGTCCATTAGGAACTCAATAACACCGCAGTCTTTTCCTGTTGCGAGGATCTCATAAGGCTTTAGCCAAATTTTGATCTTCTTGCGTTTAAAAATTTGATCGATCTGGCTGATAAGTCTATGAAGTTAAAATAAGTAAATTACTGCATCGCGAATTGTTCTTGTCTCAGGTCATCTCCACTTTTAACGATCAGTCTTAGTAATTTCCAAGTTTTCAAGTGACCAAAGATACTAAGTTTTCTGATCCTCTTTTCCTGTTCAGCAGCAGTTTCATGCACGTTGTCTTGATTGCTTTTTTCATCATCGCTTTTGTCGTTGATTGCAGAGTCATGTTCGTCTTTAGCGAAATCAAGAGCTCTTGGTTTGAGAGCTTTCGTCATTTCCTCTCTTACCTGATTACTTCGTTTATTTTGGTCAGGGTATTTTAGCTCATTGTACTTGTCCTCGTTAAACGGGATATCAGGAGACTTAGACCGATATTGATTAGCACCTGATCCGATTTGCATATTTTTATTGTCAAATAGATCCACTCATGTCATCGACTGCATTAATTCATCGCCATCTTCTTTATTTATCGCTTTGCTTAACTTCTGCATTCGATACATTGTTGATGGTTGGACTTTGATAGCTAAAGTTATGGTAAGGAGTCAAGATGTCGAACAACTCGCCTCCATTTAGATTAAAGATATTTCGCTTCATGTTTTCGTCATAGTAGCCAGACATGGTTCTGCTTTTATACCTCACTTTGGAGTTATCAGAGAACATATCAAGAGTCACAAATTCTCGTTTTTTGATTTTATTTTAAATTCATGAAGTGTGAGAGCTTTTTATCTGCGAACTTATCGATTTTATCAACTAAGGTCTCCCTCTGCCTTCTCACCTTTTGAAAGATCCGACTGAAAAGGTTCTTATTTTGATTTATGCTTTCTTCAGTCATGTTCATCACCTTTTTCGTCGCTTTTGCTATCCGAGCTTGCACTCCTGAGTCGGATTGGATTCAGTTCGGGGTTGTTTACTATAACTCGGTTGCCTTTTTTGATTCCTTCGTCAAGGTTCTGCTCTAAGTCTTTATTTTTGATCAAGAAATTTTTCCAGTTTTCAGCTGCTAAAAAGATACCGTTATTGTGAGTAAACAGGAAAGAAATTACCGTGGTTGACAGGACGTAGTTCAACCTCAAAGTTGTTCTTTTTGTCGTCGTCTGAGTTATTGCTTTCTTCATCAGACTGGTCTGACTTTTGTATAAAGTCAGCCTCTTCTGGCCTGAATACCTCGACACAAATCAAATACGGAGCTCTTGACTTGGTCTGGAATATTTTAGACTCGATGACTTTGATATGCAAAACTACATAATTCCGCATTGAAGCACTGACGAATGGAATGTACACGTTCGCAGGAAGATGCATGTTGATCTTTTGCAGTCCGTCGAACAATGCTTCCTCTTTATTCGGAGAGTTCAGAATAATGCTGCAAAGAGTCGTTAGTCAAAATATGAAAAATGGAGTGGACATATACCCAGTTTCGTTTGATAGCGTCGTCATGATGCCCATTGTGTAGTTAAATTTCTCAAGTCTTATGTCTCTTGCATTAATATGGTTTCTGTATTTCTTTACATGCTTTGGGAGAAGCTCAGTTCGCTTATACGATTCAATCGCATAATCCATTTCTGAGTTTTTATTGTGTTGATCTGGTGAATTTTCACTTAAAGAGCTTGGGCTAATGTATGTTTCAGACATTTGGGTTAATGATATCAAGATGCTCTGCATCTTTGCGTATGTTAACTTATCACTCGGGTTCAGAGACTCTAAAAAGAACAACACTCGATGTGAGAAGTAAAGGTTTGAGTGGGCAGACATTATGATAAAGTTCTTTATTTCGTCATGACGTTCTTCATAAAGGCAAAACGAGCAAAGTTGAGGGATGTAGAATTCAAGATCTTTTCGATAAACACTAGTGAAGTCAGGATTAAGCCTGACTTCTTCGAGCTCTTCAACAATATACTCCTCATGAGCATAAAGTTTTAGTAGAACATCTAAAGGATCTTGCTTTTGTTGTCTTCTTTTCTTGATCCACTTTTTGAATGTTTTAATCACGATCTCCTTTGGATTTTTACCTTTGCTTTTCCATCAGAATCAGCATCACAAGAGGTAGTATAAAATAAGTATAATTGAGTAAAATCATTTATAAATTCAAGATGAGGTTTCTTTAGAGTAGTCGGTGGTGATGGATGCATTCATATCAACTGAAGCGATATCTTTTCAGTAATCACCTCTTTCATATCCCTGATTCTCTTCGTCATTAGTTGATTTAATAATCAACGGCTCATTTGCACTATATCAAAATGTAAATTATTGAAGGATAATCACTGCAGTGCAGCGAAGGTTACCTTTTAAACTCAGATTTCTCCATTTTTTATTTATTAAGGTCAATAAATTATATATTTTAACTATATAGCCAAAAATTTGTGATTTAATTAAAAATAGCGATTAAATTCTTATTTTATATTTCCCTTAACTAGTCTGCAATCACCGGTTATTTATTACTAAAATTATTTGAATTTTTTTCACTAAAATTATTAAGTTGAGATTAGCAATCACCAAGAGAATGAAGTTGCCTAAATACCTTCAGTCAGATTTAAGCTTGATTAATACGCATCCGAGTTCGATAATTATATTGAATTATACGCCCTCTCCAGCTGTATTTTGAAATAAAATGATATGAATTAACAGTAAAGACTATGAATACTAATCGGCTTTAGGAACTGGCACTAGCGATTTGAAGAATGTTGTTCACCAACTCAGGCTCGAGATGATGCAGTCCAAGAGGGTCGCCAACGATCAGATGCATAATCGAAGCTATTTTCAAAACAGCGACCTGAGAAATCTTTCTGGGGTCGAAGATGACAATGTATGAAGCTTAAAATTTTATCTGCTATTTAGAACCTGCTCACAATTAAGAATGCAAGTGGAGGGTTTAACTTAAAAGTCAGGAAGAGAACACCTAGCCAAGTAAAATCCTATTCATATGTCTTTAATAGCCTCGGAAGTCGAAGTTAAGTACAGATCGCCAAATAATAAAAAGTTCGAAGTTCAGTTTTGATATCAACAAAATTAATAATTTTGCGAACGAGAGAATTAGACAAGACCGCAAACTTGAGTTAATTACTCCCCATCAAATGTTTCATGATTCAAAAGCACACTCGTCATCCCAGAACAAGAAGCAGTATAAAGATCAAATGAATACTGCGTATAATTCAGTACTCGCTGTTGGAGAAGCCAAAAGGTATTTGCTGCAACTAATGTGTTCAGAGACATTAAGACGGCAGGAGTGTCGAATCCTAGAGACTACAAGATAACAAAGACTTTCGACATCTTCAACAGCACTCAGCTTGACCTTTCAACTAGTATCAGCAAGAGCTGAGCTAAATAAAAGAACAGGTAAAGTATTTTGCTTCTAATCAGTCAAGATCGGATCAGCGAATATGCAAGTCGCAAGCATATTATTAAGAAAATACAAAGCAGAAGCAGGGTAAGAAGCTTTTTATAAGGGACTAATTATTAATATACCTTGCATTTGAATTTTGAACCTTATGCTGATTTTAATTTATCATCAGCACAATAATCAGAAGCAATATGAGAAGCAGTTTGATAGTAACGACCAGGGCATTAATAGCATCAATAGAAGTTACATGGCAAGGTTTATAAATTTACACTGTAGAATAACATCGAAACGCACGAGGAGTTAGAAAACAAAATAGCATTTCAGCATTCAAAGAAATACGAGAGATTTTACAAGCAAGCAGTCAAGTTGTTTAACAGAAGATTCACTAAATTTAAATACAACAACCACTTGCGGCTCAAAAAGGAAATTAACAAAAGCCAAGAGTATTTAAACTTACAGCAAAACGTTGGAGAAATGAACGTGACCCCTTCAATAAACAAGCCGAGCCTCATAAATCAAACTAACAAAAGGGCAGAGTCTTCACAAGGTATTCGTGGTTAAAATATGTTTAAATGCTCGTATTAGAAAGACTCAATGACGTAAGATTTTCAGACGCTTTGCTGAACTCATCAGACTTCCAGCGAAGAAAAATCGTTCAAAAAAGGAGTCAAAATATGCAAGAATTCCCAATGATGCCCGTAAATGTCAACATTCAAGAAAGGTAGGAGATACAGTAACTTGGATAGTGAATTCAAGCAGTCGAATCCAAACTGCAAGCAGACGAAGTACCTGATCATTAAAGACAACAAAAACATAGATGTCGAGACATTCTCGGCTGAAAGCAAGAATAAACGGCAGATAAAGTCTTCCTCTCAGCTTCATAAGATAAATGAACGAGGAATTGAGCCGCATTTTGCAAGTAAAAGCATGTTTGTCGAGAAAAACACTAATCTGCAGAACCAATACAGCTCTCTTGATAATCAAGTCTCCGTTGGAGCCGAGGCTATGCCTAAATAAACCGAGTGAGGAAGTCAAATACAATCTTTCAAAGTTCAAAGTTGAAAATAGAGGTGTTTACAACTCCAAAAATATCGAGGAATCTCGGAATATGATCTACGAAAGAGAAGAAAACTACAACTCTGGAAGTAAATTATAACTTTATTGCTTTATACAATTTTTAGGTGGTAAATAAAACATCAATTGTTGTAATCCCGAATGACGAACAGGAAAAGGTCATTGAGGAATTCACTAAATACGTCGGACAGCTCAAACGTAAATATGTGATTGACACAAAAGAACTTGATAAAACTTTCCATAATGTTGAAGTCCTCGCGCAGTGTCCAATTATTGAAGAAGGCACGAATACCCACCCCAAAGACTATGATGAGTTCATCCAAGCTCTAGATATGTCTGGAGGTAGCCTAAAAGACAGAATAAAATTACTTGATCTTCTTGACTCACAGGTATTTTTCATT
>JAGYYN010003328.1:0-11852 GCA_021441665.1 Euplotes cf. woodruffi 2 WChen-2021 | reverse complement strand
TACAATGGTTTTGCTGCAAGTTCACAAGATAGTGGATTTAAATAAAAATTTCGCAAACATCGCCTTCATTAATTTTAAACTAACTTAGTTGTTCAAATCACTTGCTTTTGGCTATACACATCCCCTCATCGATTTATTATAGTTTGATGAAATTGTCCCTGAAAGATACAAATGCGGAAAGGATCTCAGAAAGCTTGAAGGAGAAGAGTTAACAAGAGCAATACAGGAGGAACTCAAGCTGAGAAGAAAGGAAGCCGATAAGAATACAGATGAAAACAAAAACTACAACCTGCTGCTGATGCAATGCTCCAAATCAAACAGCTCACTGAAGAACGCGATAAATCTGTCGGCTCCTGAGTACGTTGGTGAATACGCTTCGATGTGAATCAAGTGGATGAGATCTCAAGAGGAGGAATATAAAATAAAAAGCAATTATCTTGACCATCAGCAGCACAGAAAGAGTGTAAACAAAAAGAAAGTTTTGTATCACAAATTAACTAGAGAAGACAGGGCGCAGGCTGTTGATACTGTAATCGAGATCCATCGCAAGTACGGACTTGTTCCAGAAACATTATTCATCGCTGTATCGACCATTGACAGATACCTTGGCAAGAGAAAGGAAGGATTAAGAAGAGCGAAAGATATTGAAGCTATTGGAATTGCAGCATTACTACTTGCTTCTAAGTACGAAGATATTTACCCGCCAGCATTAGATGAAATGATTAAAATGATGAACAAACCGTCGACTCGAAAGGAAATTCTTGAGTGGGAATTCAGAATTTTAAAAGAACTCGTATTTCAAGTTACAGTGCCAACACCATACAGATTTTTAGAAAGATTTGCATCAACATCAGTATTTTTCCAAAACGCTCTGCCTCTTGCTCAATATGTAATCGAGCTAGCGCTTTATGACTACGACATTCAGTATAATCTTTTGCCGTCCGAAATTGCAGCTGTGGCTCTATTTGCTGCGGCAAATTTTGAGTTCCACACAAATAGCATTTCGGACAAGAAAAAGTGGTCTTCTGAAATCGCCAAAGAGTCTTCAATGAAAAAGATCAAGATGATCGATTACTTCAACACGTACTTTATTGATTTAGCATTCAGAGTGGAACGCGAGTACAAAGTGAACGACATCAACATAAAGTACCCTCAGTACCAATTTATTGACAATGAGCCGCTTGGCCTTTTTGACCCGATGAAATAATCAATCTATTAATGAAGCAATTAATTTGCGTAGTAAATATGCAAATTTTATTCAATAAAGAACTTATTGATTTCAACTCATTTAAAATTTAAATCTGCTTTAGTTTTACTTTCATCTAACAAGATAAGGTTTTTTGATTTGCTCTTAAATATATATTTCACATATTTAATAAATCTCTAGTATTGTACTTGTTAACTTAATAGCTGCAATTTTATTAATTATCAAATATTTTGAATCTTAACTAGTAAAAAAATAACTGCATTGATCTATAATTGTAACCAACACAAATCTCTATCGTGTATTTTCTTAATACTTAGTATATATAAGCATAATCAGGAATTCGATATATACTTGTATTCTCTCCATATTAAATTCCATTTGAGCCTATGATGTAAGTACCAAGCATAGTTATATGAAATAAAAGCAACTACACAATTACTATAACCCAAGACCAGATCAATTACGATACTAATAAATACAAACATCGAGCAAGAGATAAAAAGGCATTTGGATTTTGATTTATTTCTCGCGTATTCAACAAACCATTACGAATCGTACGTAAATAATACTCATATCTATATGCTAATAAAAGTCTGCCTCCATCGACATCAGCCAATTAAATTACTAATCGCTAATGATTGCATTAATAAAAAGCAGCAGTTTTAATTTGCAAGCAGTGAAAATAGTCAAAACTAAACCTCGCTTTAGCCTGTGCTTGCAACCCAGAGTCGTACAAAGCTTATTTACACTGGTTGCGGTGTAAATACAAATAAGCCTGTTTATATTGGATGTCGCATTCTGATTGGCAACCTGCAGGACCAGTGGCACTGCGAAATAATACAGTGCTGCTGGGTATCAGCAAGCCGTGTTGACACGGCTTATTGCTACGGGTGATTGGACAACACTGAAATTAGAAAGACGAACCGTGCCTGATCCAAAATTTATGTTTTGGAGATAGATCAGGAAAATGGGCAGAAGAGTTGTTGTTAGGATTGGAGTTGGTTTAGAGATGCATGCCTTTTGGATTTGGAGAAGGATTGGTGCGGTTGTGAAGGAACGGGATTCAGGTTGTTGCATTGTGCTTATATTTGACTTTTAACTATTTTAAGCATTTTTTATGTTTTATTATGAGTTTTTAGTTTATTTCGATCATTTTTAGCAGAATAAAATGCTTAACTTATTCTTTAATTTTTTTGAATTGCTGAAAGAATTTGTGTAATTTAATTTGCTATTTTTTTTACCTATTTTTGTTATTAAATGTTAATATTATTTATAAGTATATCAGTTCATCATACTATAATGATGGTATAATGATATGTTAAAATGTATCTTAAATTGTAAATATATTATATCTATCCATGTAAATAAATAAAAGATTTAGTAATTATTTTTATAGTTTATAATATTAAATTTACTACTTAATTTGAGTTGTCACATAATTTCAAATTTTATGCCAACTATAGTATCAAACAAAAATACTTTTAAAAATCAAAAATAAAATATTAAGTTTATTTTTTGTTTAATTATGATATAATATAAATAATTAAAATGATAACATAAATATATCAAATTTTAATGCTGTTTCGTTTTAGATTTAATTTTTTCTATTACAAATAAAAGAATAAGAAAAGTCAAACATATTAATAAAAAATCAAAACAAAAAGTTGACAGAAAAAAAGATAACTGAGATATTTTTAGGATGCCTATTGAATATCCACTAATAATTAATATGGAAAAAGTTGCAGCTAAAGCCGTATTAGACAAGACACTCTTTAACAAAACAGTACAAGTTCTTGCATGCACAGTCCCGATCAAGACCATAGGAGACTTCCAGCGGAAATTCAAGAACTGCTTGCTCAAAATGCCGTGTGCTAAAACCATTCTCAACGTCGATGGTAATGAAGATAAGAAAAAGGTAAGGAATTCGTAATATCTTCGTAGATCCTTCTTTCAAGAGAACTCGGGACTGAAGTCGATCAACTTCCGCAGAATCTAAAAGACTTCCTCAAAGAGCAGGAGATCGACATCAAGTCGCATGACTTCGAAATGAATTACAACAACTACAATTGCCACGAGGCTCTCGAAGTCATCCTGCCTGAAGGAGTCATGATTCCCTCGGGCTTTGAAAGCGTCGGCCACATCGCGCATATGAACTTGGGGGAAGACCTCAGCGAGTACAAATACCAAATCGGGCAAATCTTCCTTGATAAAAATCCATCAATAAAAACTGTGCTCACAAAAGTCGGGTTTATCGAGAATGTATACCGAACGTTCAACTTCGAAGTGCTGGCAGGAGAGGAAGTCTCCGAGACAACTCTCGTTGAAGACAATATCAAGTTCGACATTGATATTTCTAAAGTCTACTGGTGCTCTAGACTCGGATACGAACGCGAAAGAGTCATCAAAGACTTCTTTAATCCTGGAGACGTCATCTGCGACATGTTCTGCGGGGTCGGACCGCTTTCTGTCAAAGCAGCTAAAGAAAAGAAACTCAAAGTTCTCGCAAATGATCTCAACCCCGACTGCTACCACTATTTGAGGAGGAACATCTGCCAGAATAAAGTCGCTGATTTAGTGATTCCTTTCTGAATGGACGGAAGGGAGTTTGTTAAACATATCATCAAAGAATCAAATAACCTTAGCGTATTTAGTAAAGAGGAAGAAAAGAAAGAGCTAACCGAGGGTCCGACTGATAAAAAGAAAAAGAAGAAAAATCCAACGACGAAGGAAGAAGAAGCAAAACTCGTTCCTGAGTCTGAAAAGATTTCACCGATTCCTAATAAATCATTTTTACACTTTGACCATGTTTATATGAACTTACCTATGGATGCAGTCGAGTTTTTGGATGTATTCGTTGGTCTGTTCAACTACGCGAATCCAGAAGTTTGGGACAAAGACTTTGTTCCTGAAGGAACCAAAACAGGCAGGGGTCTTCCTCTAATTCACGTATACGGGTTCACATTAGAGAACCAGGATACTGAAAAAGCTAAAGAATACTTTGTAAACAGAATTGCAGAAGTGTTTAAAGACTGTGGGGCTTTTACTGGTGACCAAATTTTAAAATTCCACAATAATAGAGATGTGTCAAAATCCAGCTCGATGTACTGAATTACTTTTAGACTACCGTATGAAGTTGCCTACCACCCGATTCATAAAAGACAGAAGACTGATGAGTAATACAGTTACCGTAGTTTCTCTATTTTTTAAAAATTCTCAAGTGTAGTCTGACTGATAAAATTATTTGTAAGGCTTAGAGAATCCAAATAAAAGACAAAAATATTCAATTTTTATATGAAATTGAAATTATAATCCCAATCGAATTTTAAAGAAACAAAAGTAATTCTAATTATTTGATTCTCAATCATTGATATACAGAACTATTCTTATTTTTAGCGATAATTATAATATTCAACTTAAATTAAAGAATAAAATAGTAAAATCGTTTTATTATTAGTACTGAGAAATCAAATAAATTAAAAACTTAATTAAAAATACCAATTATTTAATCTTTATTGATTCGTTCTAAAAACATAATGTGATATTTATTAAAAAAAGATTTTATAAAATCAACTGCAACATCTGGTATTATAATTTTCAAAAATAAAAAATCAGATTAAAAATACCATAGCAAATCAAGTTGGATATTAAAAACAAATTTGATTGTATTCTGAATCTCTGTTTTAAATAGCTTTAGGCAAATGATTAAATATTGAACCAAATTATATAAAATTATTCAAAATAAAATGAATAAAAAGGTAGCTTTCAAGCTCAAGCACAATATGATTTTCAGAAGAGACTGGCTTGACAATACTGCGATTCCGAACCTTAACGAAGAAGAGTACAAAGACAACAACGACTCAGAAGTCTTGAAATAAATCTAAAGTCACGTTTTTCAGAAAGAAAAACAGACGCCAAACGAATCACTCGCATAATAGGAGCTTGCAAATCAAAATGGCAGGTAGCGAATGTGTTTCTTTGTTCGACTAAATATTTTAGCTTTCAGTGGAATCTAAATATAAAATAACTATTCTTTGTCTGGCAGTATTTTCAAACAACTGAAATATAGAAGACAACATAGACCAAAACAACTCAAAACTTCTGCCTGCGAAATAGAGGTTCAACGTGTATTTCAAAATCCACTTATCGCGAGACTTACAGGTCGAAGGAAAGCAGGCGAGACAGGGAAAACTCCTCCGTTCGCGCTTCAAAAGACTACGAAAATACGCGGCCGAGCAGCAAAGCGATTTCATACACTCATTACGGAAATTTCTCGGTAAGAAGGCTGAATAACCATTCGTTAGAACATCTCTCGCCAAATCGAAGAAAGCGAAATTATATCCCCGAGGGAGTTTCGAAGGAAGATCACCGGGTTCTTTCAGGAAATTAATATCGAGGACTACTCCAGCTTCAAATATTTGAAGGAAAGGAGCCGAAAGGATGAGATCAAAGACGTCCTCAGTAAATATTACACTGATCTGCAAATCATTGGTAACTTAATTCCTTTCATTATTTTTCAATCGCTCCATCCAGAATAAATTTACTTTAGAACTAACTGAAATCGCGCAGGAAAAACGGTACAAAACAGGCGAGATTATTAAACCAAGAAACAAAGACTTTAGAGAGATCTTCGTGATCATCAGTGGAAAACTAGGAATTTTTGTATTTCCTGCTGGCGTCAAAACTCTAATGAGCGAACTCAAATATAAAGAAGTCGTTGGCGAATACAACATGAACTTTATATGCTCCAAGGCTGCAGAATACGAGGTCACTGAAAGCTTACGAGTCTTGTGGTTTGAAAGAGAAGAATACGAACGAGTTATTTTCCAAATGAAACAGACTAAGTAAGGATAATTACAACTTACTAAAAATATAAAATATACTTAATTGCAGATATTAGCAAGCTTTTATGAATACTTAATGATAAAATAAATACGAATAAAGTCGTTGTTATTTTACAAATCTTTTAGTTATAATCAAACTTTGCTTTAGGTACAATGAAAATAAAGATTACTTCATGAACTTCCCGATTTTCAGCAAACTCAACACCAACAAAATGAAGAAACTGTGATCGAATACCAAAGAAAAGAGATTTACAAAATAACGAAAAAGTTACCTTAAGCGGGTGAAGAGTAGACTGCTTGTATTTAGTCAAAAGCGGTACTTTTAGAGCAGAAAAAGAAGTCATCATTGAACATGAAAACTTATGGCCGGCTGGATCGAAGCTATGGAAATCTGCAAAGATCAAGAGGAAGGTACTCTTCACTGCATGTATAATCCATCCATTCACGTACTTTGCCGAGAAAGAACTTCTTGAAAATGAAGAGCACAAATGCAGCATTGTCGCAAATTCTGAAGGAGCATGTCTCCTGTTTATTGAAAAAGACAAGTTTGAAGAGATCATGGAGCTTAATTGCCTCATCAACGACTACTCAATCGTATTTCCGACAGAGGAGCAGATTATCCAAAGAATCCAAGTTATCGAGCGATCGCTTCATATGAAATAAAATATCGTTTTTAAATGCGACAAATACTAACTTTTTACCTTCGTCATTTCGTGATTTCTATATGGATAACGAGACTCTCAAAATATACCCGTGGGTCAGAAATATTGAAGAGAAAGCAAAGCTCAGGCTTGCCAAGGAAATCAGTAAAAAGTCAGAGACTGAAGTGCGAGCGATGAAATTCCCCGTTGTCGCAACTGAAGTTAAATATTTAAACTTAAAAGAATACGTAAAAGCACAGAGACTTAAGGACAAGGCATTGACAGATATTGCTGAAGATATTATTGCAAATGTAATTTCATAACAATTATGAAGATACTCTTATTCAACGAAGTAAAATAATTAAATAATCATCATGGTTTTGTTGAAACCAAGATAACAACCTAGATAGCCTGGTTATGTTGATTATTTCGACCTTCGAACTCGACTATGAAAGATCTCATTTCTTGATTTCCAAGGTGAATAATTCCTTCTATGGGCTTTCTAATTTTTAGTCCATCATAAATAGCCTTTCCGCTGGATAACTTCCACTTGAAAGTTTTCATTTCTCTAATTTGTTTATTAAGCGATAAGTTCCATTCAGTTACTCTCAGAGAAACTTTTTCGCTATTTTGTTGTCTGATTTCTATCAGATCGGCGAGGATTCCAGAAAGGTCGATCTTAATTGTACTATTAAAGCCATCGAACTTCTCATTCATATTGTAGAGTCTAATCATAATGCGATCGGAGCTACTGCAATTCTCATTTTCAGCATTGAATGAACATTCTTTTGATTCAAGGGGCTTTGTTACGACTTTAACTGAAGCCGGGAGCGAGGCAATATACTGCAGAGACTTGGTTCTTTCCTTTTCAACAAGATTTTGTATCTCAGAAGAGTCTGCACTCGTTTGGTAAGCGAAAATACTTTGCAGTGGCTCTTCTACTAAACTTCGCTGAAGTCTTTTACTCTCCATGTGATCTTTGTTTTTCAAAGTTGACATTTTCGAATGGATAACGTAATGATTTACTTCATAGATTCTTGGTCTTCCATCTGAAATTGTTTCGTTTAGTGGTTCATCGACTCCTCTGTTGTCATCAAAAAATGTTCTTCTTGCAATAAGCAGCTGGACGCTTGAGGAATTCAGCGAAGATCCAGCCTGAGCTCTGTCATTTAAAACAGTTAGTTGGTCTCTATCATCTCCAGATGTTGAATTGTCTCTTATTGAAATCGCAGTGTTTACTGGATAGAAGTTAGCAGCAATCTCGAATCCTGTGAGATTGGTTAGAAAATAGTGTTTTCTATGGTTTAAAATTCTTTCCTCCATCACCATTCCATTTGAATCTGTGTAGAACCGATCAGAAGTTTTATTTAGACCTCCGACTTCGAGTACAATTTCTTTTCCACGAGGACCTTTAATTCCTTTGAGTCGAGTCGTAATATGAGCATACAGGACATCAGAATGTAGTGGAATCACGACTTGTGAGTCAACTTCATCTCCTTTAGCCGTAAATACTGCAACTGATGAGCCAATATATTCGCTGTGATCAGTAACATTTCCGTAGATTTGAGCTGCAGCCCCGCTGTCTGCGTCTCTGAGAATGAATAGTCCTGACTTCTGGCCTTCATTCTCATATGAATTGTAGTACTTATACACGTATGTGAAGTTGAGTTGGTCTGACCTCTGCTGTCTCGTAAACGAGACTTGCATTGTTGAGTCTCCTTTGCTTTTGAAAGACCATTTGAATGCCTTCATATTTTGAGAATTCGAAGACATAGTGGCTTCGAATTTACCAGATGACTCGTGAGAAAGGACGAAAGATCTTGAAGACAAAGGACCGATTGAATTCACAGTAAAGTATAGGTCTCAGTCCTGTACATATCCTTCATATGTGAATTTATCAAAACATACTGTATCTGAATCAATTCGAGAATCTTCTGCTGAAGGGTCTGAGACGGTGATATTTACAGGAGGTACTTTAACTCGAATAAGCTCGTTGCTTCTTTGCATCATAGATGGGTTTAGAACAGTAAGAATAACCTTTCTGCCATTCTTGAGTGACTCAGTGATTTTGCATTCACTAAAAATCGTTAGCAGCTGGAGACTTACTAGTAAGTGCCATTCATCACATTTCAGAAAGTATAGTCAAGAGTCGAATTGTATATTTTCTTTATTGCTGAAACTTGAGCTTTCTCTGACGACTTGATTCCTGAATACAAGTAATCAACATAGTCATCAGCAACTGCCTGTTTGGAAGTCCCTGTGGCTGCATCATGATGTTGTGCAATGCTAACCCCAGAGGCAAGATTGTCTTGCTGATCAAAACTTGTTTTAGAGAATGAGTGTTTTACTGTTTCTAAAGCTAAATATTGATTCGCAGCCATTAGCTGCCTTGATGCCTGCCTAATGTATCCTTTTTGATTTGTTCTCGAAGTGTAAAATCCATTCCAATATGACTCTTGGTCATCTGCATATGGGAAGAAATCGTCTTTGTTTGTAGGCCACTCGACTCCTTTTGATTCAATCACAGATTTCATATATTTCCCCGGAGTTGAATAAAATACTTGAATTTGTGGATATGTTTTATTAAAGTTCTGAACAAGTCTATATAATGCAAAAAATTTATTATTTAATTTAGTTTTGTAAAATACTACTAAAAATCAATACTTGATTAAAAATTAAATTTTAAGTTTAAACACCAATAAATTCACAATTTTTAATTGAATGTAAAAGGTTACCTATCAATACTCATAAAAGTATTATGAGCATTTTCGTAATTAAAATCTCCACCCATCGGAATAAAAATATGATTAGTCTTGTACACATCTTGATATTTATAAACCCAAGATGCGAACTGTTCAAACATTTCCTGCATGTTGTATCCTTCGACTATTGGATTTTCAGATCTCATATCATCAAAGTAAAAGTTCGGAAGTCCCCAGTACATATCATACATAACGTGTGTGAAAATTGAGTCCTTTGTATCTCTGTCTTCGAAGAAAGGAGTCCAGACAAACTCCATATTTTGTTCGATTCTTCTTTTGATTTTATCTCTATAATCGATTCTTCACATATACCAAGATTCAAAGCCCATTCTGGAGAACAAAGCAGCCTGAGCATTCGAATGACCGGCCGGATCGATATGCCATCCAACAGTAGGGGTAACTCCGAATTCCTCGAGCAAAAACTTATGCCCCTTTTGCATATTCGTGATAATATCTTCATAGTGAGTGGTGGCTTCGTCATTCATACTCCAGCCGCCGTTGATGAATTCAAATCTGCCTTCCTTCACAAGTTTTATGACAGATTGCTTCATATTTTCGTCTTGGCTTCTCCACCATCTCATGAAGAAGGCCATCTCTGCATATGTGAATCGTTTGTTTGGGTCGTCTTGCAGCTCTTGGATGACCTCATCTATGTAAATTGCGAATCAGAAAAGAAGTGGAGGTATTAAAGCCTAATCTGACCCCAATATGCAACAGCAAGCTTACGTATGATGTATTGCACCCCAGACCTGATGATCATATCATGAGAGCCGGAGAAGTACTGGTCGAGTGTTTTCCTAAAGCCAACATCATTGTGCGAATGTGGAACCACATGCACGTATATCGTATCGTTGCTTTTGGCGGAGACATTCTTTCCGGTTTCTACTAAATTTTTAATATGCTGTTCGTAGTCTGGTCCTCTTTCGTCTCGAATCAAGTACCTGTTTACTTCGGTTTCACCAGCCAAAGCTAGCTGTGCAAGAGACAGGGCTAATAGTACAACTGCGAGTGACCTCATGCAATTGATCTTTTGATAATATACAGTCTTATTGTGCAAATTTAAAGCCGAAAACAAGTTTTAAATTTAAATTCAAGTGAGATTAATTTTATTCATAATTAATTATTAATTTAATTAAGCCTGCAGCTAGATTATTCTCCGCTGTATATTATAATCAATTTAATGCAACTTAAAATAGTATTTTTAAGAACCAACTTGAATTATTAAATATAATAATCACGAATGGAAGACCCAACCAATGCTCCTCAAAATGTAGAGAGTTTGAAGCAAAATATCATAGAAATCGACGATTGGATTGCTTCTTATAATAAGATCATCAGTAGTTTTGAAACCCAGAAGCTTGAAGCTTTGAATAAGATTGAAGAATTTTCAATTGAAAATTCAAAAGTGCTGAATCAGATATACAAGCAGCAAAATGAGCTCAAAGACTGCTCAGATGAAATCGATCAAATACAATTTAAGCTAAAACAAAAAATTGAAAAGATCAGTGCAATCCAACAGGAGATGAACATCAATAGCGAGCAGTTTCGAACCCCCGCAAAATCAGATGGAAATAAAGCATTTGAGTTTAATAATTTGACTCTTGGTTAGCAAAATTCCATTTAAATCTTTATAAAATCTATTCTTAACGTAGCTGATTTAGACATCAACGAGATACAGATGAAAACATTGAAGTCGAAGATTTCTATGTTCATGACGCGCATTAAAAAGTCGATTGCAAAATCAACAAAAGAACCAGCAAAAACAATGCAAGAGCAAACACTTGAAACAATGCTAAGGACTATGGAGATCTCCTTTGGAAAGCTTATTGAAAGGAATAATAAACTTGATCAAACTGTTGGCTTACTACAGAACCAGCAAAAAGGCCTGAAGGAGAAATTAAATCAGTTAAGAGCAGAGAAGTTCACTAGCAGTCAAGGAACAAGCATCGAATCGATTGGAGCTGCCGTTGTCGTCTTTGTATTTCTTATCCTTAGTTTTATTCAATTTTAATCAATTATTTAATTGGTTTTCAAATATTTGTTGAATACTGAAAATATACTAGTTTTTTCACTTAAAAAAGTTAAGATTTTCAGCAAACAATACTGCAAGTTTTGTGCAGTAAATTTTTTTTACAAATTATATTTATCAAAGCAAGACCGCAAATAGTAAGACTGTTAAATAAGAAGAATGTTTATGATGAAAAATAAAGATTTAAACTTTGAGTCATCAAAGTTTAGGATTTGTAAATAAAATGGTTTTCTGCTGTCTTTAATGCTCTTTCAAAATACTGAAATACTTCACTCGATTCATCTACTCCTTCAGTAAAAATTTGATAAGCCATTGAATTGATTCCACTGAAAGTTATCATATCATCATTACATCTTGGACAAAGTGGAGTAC
>JAGYYN010003324.1:0-11924 GCA_021441665.1 Euplotes cf. woodruffi 2 WChen-2021 | reverse complement strand
GCCCTGACGATTTCGTTTTTGATGAGATCTTCGAGGTCAAACTTTTTGGAACTTGGACAAATGTTTCCTGATAAGACTTTCTTTACAAGTACGATGTTTCCTATGCTGTCTTCAAACTAAAGATATGAATAAATTAGACAAGATATTATCTTATATATAAGAATATCGATAACAACTGCATAAAAATAGCTAAAAAAGGAGAGCGAAATTTAATTCGAGATATCTTATAAATATACTTTACACTTCGATAGCCGAATCTTTTAAGAATACATTAAATGTTAGTATTTATGAAGCATCAATGAGTAAATTATCAAATTGAGCATCACTAATAGTCCAATCGATCTATTCTCAACCTCGAGCGATTGAAATAAGTTGGAATGATGCTGGATTCACATATCCATTTATCTTGCTCATAAAATTAATACAAGATGATAGTTTCAATGGTTCATCTAAAAAGAGTGACGAATACTATTTGCTATATCTTCAGTAAGTAAATCAGCTGAGATTTGCCTTCTGCATTGGCTTTGCTTTTTATTTTTCAATTAAGAGTTTTTTATTTGAACGATGTTTTTCAGTCGAATTTAAATATTCTTTTTATAAATGGCCATTGGGTTTTGAATATAGAGAAGGATTATAATTGCTTTATTTTTTAGGCTTTGAATCAACAGAAAAGTAAGGCATTTTAAAAGATTTTGATTGCAATGAGACGGTTTGAGAGAGCAATTAGTGTTATTTTTTAGATCAAATAGAAATATTTATTTTGGAATTGTTTAAAAAATATGGAGAGTGCTTACGGAAGTATAATTAATAAAATTAATTGAAAATATAAATGGGGTTGGGCTAGAGACTGCTTTTAATTTAGGTAGCGCCAAAAATTAGTACTGGGAACTGGAACTGCGTCCAGTAGAGTTCCAGTTTCGAGACATATCGCAAAGTTAAAAATCAATGCTTTTTCAAGATTATTTTAAACTATTAGATTAGATAATAAACTAAATTTTACTAATTCAGATATTCAATCTAAAGCATCAGTCATAGTAATCAGGAGGTAATGAGGTTAACGATATGAAAGTAAAGAAAAAGGGAGGAGATTGAATTAATTTAATCAATTTTTTTGAGATAAAATTAGAATTTGAGATTGGGGATGTGTTGGATTTACAAAAAGAGAAAATAGGAAGTTAAAAAATAATCAAAGATTAGTGAATATTGATATTTTTGAAAAAATGTATGTTTAAAAGTAATAGTAGAAAGTCATTATAATTTATTTTTATTAATAAATTTTCAAATGAATATTTTGTAATCAAAAAAGATAAAATATCAGCATTTTAAAATAAAATCTTTTAGTTTTTTGTTATCTATTTTTATGAGTTTGCTTATAATTATAGAAATGTAAATATTTAAAATAACTTAAATTCATAAAAAGATATATGCTACATCACTTAAATTTATTTAGAAGATATTAAAAATTTCTAAATACTATTTGACTAAAAAGTAAAAAAAATCTCAATATAATTTATATAATAATAGTTGACTGATAAAAATCAAATCTCTGATTGCTTATCACTGTTTGATAAAATACTATTTCAAATAAAACTTGTATTTTTACTCTTAAAGTTCTATTTATAAATTTTATTTTTTGCCACAGTTAATAACTTACAAAAATAACGAGATTTGATGACTGAAGCTAAAATTGATTTACTTTTACAAGTAAGACTGATATGTCTTGCATTCCAGCTCAGAAACTGATGCAATCGATATTTAATCACTCGTAGTTTGAGAATTGAGAAAATAAAAATGTCAATTTAGATTATTAAAATACTATATTTTTATTAAATTTCAGTTTTGATTGATTTAAAATTATTTTCACCAGTTTAAAAAAAATTGAAGTAAATAAACCAAAAATTAACTCATAAAAAAATCTTATAATCATCGAAATCTGATTTTTATGCTATTAAAAAAACAAAAATGCTTATGAGTAAAGTTTTCAGTAATAAGTACACAAACATGTTTCATTTAATTGCTTGTATACGAAATATGAAATATAAATTTACATATAAACTATTAAAAATCAATTCAGCTTCTCAAAAAAATTTGATTCTTTAATAACAAAACAAACTAGATTTGTCTTCTGCAGCCAAAAAGACTATGAGTAAAAGAAGAAAGAAAAACAATATGAATAAAGCCAGTCAGAGGAAACAGCTGAAATAAAATATCAAGTTCTCAAAATCTAAAATAAATCAGTAATTCAGTTCATCTTTGCTCATATTCAATCCAACCTGAATTTAGTCCAAATTCAAGACAAGAGACTGCAGGAAGAGAAGCGAGGTCGTCTCTCTTCAATCCCCGTCTTCCCTTGCGACGATCGCAGGTCTCGAAGGAAGAAACTGAACTTCCAAAGCGAGTAAAGGAGGAGAGAGGCATAGCAGGATGAGTAGCACGATCGAAAAGTCGCTGCATTTTAAGTTCTACGGCCACTACAACGACACTATTCCTTATATAGAGCATATGAAATTTGAAGAGGAGTCCCACCACAAAAGTAATGAATCAATCTCCTTTACCTTTCATCACAGTCAGAGCTGTAATGGCTTTATAGAGAAAACTTACTCTCACTTGTGGTCAGGAATCGCTAATCTTATCCTTTCTCGAGACGACCTGCAACTCAAAAAAGTCGTGAAGTATGTCAAGAAACGATTTGGAACTGATGACAAAGACTCACAGTTTGTAAGACAAATTTATTATTCGAATTTTAGATTGAAGAGTACAAGCGAAAGTAAGATTTCTGGTTTATGCTAAAGGTGAAACCGCATTAAATAAACCGATATATTCGAGAAGTACGTTTGGGTTTTATTACTCTAATTTGTTTTATAGTCAACTGATTGAAATCTATCTCTCAATCTAAAGAAAATCATAATAAAAACAAACAAAATAATACTTCGAGTAATATTTAGATTTTTGATTTTGTAGAGCTATATCAAAATTTAAATTCTAGCCAAAAATGAAAGAAATATTCTAAAAATATTATTGATTTGATAAAAGCTGGAATTTTTTCTAAAGTTCTTGAAAAATAAAGACCAAATTGACTCTGGAGAGGCTCCACTTAGAGTTGTTACGAAATAAACCATCTTTTGAAAAGTTAAAAGTTAAAGAATTTGAAAAATTTTATCAAAGTTTTTCACCAACTATCAAATCAAAAACCAGCTGATTTAAAGACTATATACATCAGAATACAGAGCCGAAGCAGATCTTACTTTCAGTGCCCGGCTCTTTATCATTTACGTCAGTAAATGACATAAAAGAAAGTTCCAAATCCCCAGTGAGGTCATTTAAAGCTTCTGAGCATTGCAACCAGTCAAAATCAAAGTCTTACCCTCTAAAGCTTCTTAGTAAAAACCTGTACAGTTCTGTTGTTGAAAACACTAAATAAATTACCTGCAAAGTGAGCGCAGATAAAGATAAAAGTAACAAAGCCAGAAGGAAGCCCAAAATGAATGGTTATCCACAAGACCTCCGATATCAGAGAGTTTTCGACAAACGAAGACCTAAATCTAAACTCAGTAAATTCGCATTACTGCAACGAGGTTTGTAATCCCCACTAGACTTATTAATACTCCTATAGTCGCTAAGAATATCAGAGACGGCTTGGCCATCAGCTAAAAAACCGAGTTTGAGCGACAAAAGCTGCGATACGAAAGCTATAGCACAAAGTACAGCAGCCTCAGCGGTCAATAAGTCAAGAAACTGCAGAAAAGCATTTGTAATACAGCAAATTTAATACTTAGGAAACCAACTTCAGTAATGCTATTTCCAAAATCAAATGCAAAGTCAAAAGAGGGAGGGTTCAAAGCCCGAAGTTCCGACAAAAGCAGTCTTTGTTGCAAGAACAACTCCAAAGCCGACCTTTCTCTGCGCCGAGGAGAAGAGAACCAAAGAAAAATACTAATTCTAAGATCGTTCAGATGGTAGTATTTTTAGACTGAGATTAGTGATTGTGTCATTTACAAGATTTAAGCTTATTTTTATTTACTTTTTCTAAATGTCCAAATACAAAAATATAGGCTTTGATGTACTCGAGGAAGCATAAGTTAAGCATCGCATATAGTCCAAAATCGATTAAAAAGACAATCGCGAAGATAAAAGAAAGCTGTATTTGCTAATACCTAGCTAATTCAAATATTTGACTTGCACTTAATTCACTTGTCCAATTATATTTATGGTTTCATATTTGGATCTTGCATTGAAGCAGAAATAGAATTAAATTAATAATTTGTGAATAATGTGATAAGTTCTATATAAATACTTTGAATACAACTGGTCCAATCAATATATTATTGATTAGTAAAAACTCAATGCTAGTTTTTATGCTTAATAAAAATTATGTCGTCAAGGGCAAGGCACCTGCGTTGTCACTTCACTGCTTTCTTCTGTGGCTTTAAACTAATCTTGCCTTTCTTCGTATCGTAAATGTTTCTGAACACTTTTGGAGAGTTCAGGCAAGAGACAACTTTTGGGGTTTAAATATAAATATTTATACCAAAATGTCCCTTTGATGTCGTTGTTGTTTCGCTTCCTAAGATATTAAAAATAAACCTAGCTCGATACTCAAATATTTCAATTATAAAAATAACTGGCTGGCTCAAGCCAAGTGCGAATAAAGATATACTGACACGAAGTATATGACGAATTGATTATAGATACTCAGTGATTTTAACTGTGGATAACAATCAAATAAAGATATTGACTAAACCAGGTCTATTCACTGCCGATCGAAGATAAGACCCATTTATCCAACTTACATTTGCCAGACTCTCAAACCGTATTTCTTTCTTGCCTTCAGGATACCTTCTGACTATTATACCGTGAAGGAGCAAGCGACTTTGAGCTTTTGAAGCAAGGCAACTCAGTTATCTTTTTTGATGATAAATTCACAGGATTTAGCTGTCTCACAATTCCTTCTTCTCTCTTCTCAGGTGAAAATTTATCATTCTGAATGTTTTTGCTTCAATTTTGTAAAATATTCTTGCATGTTTTGTATTGAGACGAATCATTTGGAGAGCAAATCTTTTGCTCTTGCTTTCCTTCGTTGCTATCAACTAAAGTGTGAGTTAAGCAAATGCCTTTAGGGCTAAAAATATACTTACACTGGGGGAAATCCAATAGTTTTGTTGATGATCTAATAATCTCTGCTTTATTTTTCAATGGCGTTCTCCTTGTGTTCATACTTATCAAAGGAGAGGCTTTAAATATGTTCTTCTCTGACTTAAATACGTCACTGGTACACTTCAGCAGTCTTCGATCAGTCAAGACGTTGAGATTTGGCTTTGGTCGAGACAATGGATCATTAAGTTGACTTGAGATAGAAATTGGCGCGAAAGATTGAACTTTTATATTGTACTTCTGCATGTCTGTATTTATCCTCTTCAAGCTACAGTCTGCATTCTTAGTTTTGTTGATTTTGCTATTCTGATTTAAGTACATTTAAAAATTTATCGAAATCACTAGACAGGTTTTGATTCTCTTCAGTGCTCGTATCACTATCACTTGATGTTTTCGAATCGACAGATGACGATTTCCTGGCTTGCTTGATGACCTTCATTATTCAAAGTGCTTTTGAGATATTTTCTTCATCAATTTTGTCATTTTCCTGGTCATCTTGCGACTGCTTGTCAATTGGGCAGAGACTAGGAATCTGTAGGTAGCTCGTACAATTTTTAGAGTTAGAGTAAGCCAGTCTTCTATTGTTTACAGGTTGCGATCATCGAATGCTTTGGAATCTATAATAGCTTTGGTCTCTTCAATTACTCCGTCTCGGAGAGATCTTAATCATATGCTTGGACATTTGCTCTCAGTTCTTATACAGATCTTGATTAATTCATCTCAGCGACTTCCTAAGGAAATCGCCTTTTTGGTTGAGAATAAAGTCAGATATCCGGTTCCAAGTGTAATTGGTCTGCTCTGCATTCTCTGCATCGAGTAAGTATTCGTCATCTTTGTCTGCGGGCTCTTCGAAGTTCATGCACTTCCTGAAGTTATAAGTTTTGTTGTACGGCGAGAGGAACCTGTCGATCTTCTCCTGGATTCTTCTTTTCGGGAATATTTCGAAATTCTTAACATCGTCGACTTTAATATTTCTTTTCGGACTAGCGTCTTCTGAATCTCTGGACGGGGAGTTCAGCTGGTCGTAGTAGCTATAAAATTAGATTAAAGGCTAAATAAAGAATTAAAATTATCAGTAATTTTTGATGATAATTGGTTAAATTACTCGTGGATTGATACGATTTTGCTCTTTATCATTCTGAACTTGCGAGCACGACTTGCTCTGCTTTTCAATCGCCTTGTGACCTGCTGGTTGAGGTTGTCTTCTGGCTTTGGATCGGCAGTGGATACGGGCACGTCGTTTACCATTAGTGTCTGTCTCGGTTGCGAAAGAAGCCTTCTTTTTGAAATTCTGGATACTTTTGTATCGTTGTCAGTCTAAATTTTCGGTAAGGAGACTTCCAGTTTTATTGTGATAAAATCATAAGAATGTACTCGAAATTTTGACGATGCGAATTAAATTTATTTACCAGTTTTTTACTCATAGAATTTAAAATATTTTATGGTTAATATAGGATTTTTAAAATTACATGGGTTTATTTTAGACTATGAGTTACTCAACAAATATAATTTAATAGTGAATAAATTATTTTAAATTTTTGAAAAACAAATAACTAACGATTTTAAGACACTTTCGGTTATCGTAGCTATTTTAATCACATATTTTGTTGAAATTTATATGTAATAGAGGCTTTAAAATCTATTTATGTTAATGTTTTTATTCATTAATTTTTTACGATTAAATAGTCCCATTGCTCATAAAATTAAATACCATAACTTCTCTTAAAATTTTAAGATTTATAGTCGGAATGCTAAAAACCATACAAATAATATATCAATTCAAATCGATCCTTATTTTCAGATTTAAAAAGTTATGAGTTTATTTTCTCCATTTTCCATCTCACACTTATCATGCATTCAAAATAAAAAATATGTAACTCTCAATAACCAATCTAAACCATTTACAAAGCCATACCTCATCTAAATATATTAATTCTATCAAAAAATCCAAAATAGCAATAACAAACAAAGCTGTATGACCCACATATAAACCAGTTCTCAGCTGAAATACCATTTTGTTTTATTATATTAATATTTGTAGACTTCTCAGCGCAGCTGATATTTATAACCGATTCTGTAATATTTATGCCTATTTACTAATATTACGTTCTCTATAAAATAAATATATGATCGATGTGTAGTAAAATGATGATAAAGATTACATTAAATATCTTGACTCCAACCAAAATATTAATAATCATCATAATTTAGTATTACTAATACAAACATTATTCGTTATTCGCTTTTATTAAGCAATAATCACAAATAGCGTTAAAATATTGAAATAATAAATATAATGAAAGTAGCATTTATAATAGCAGTCTTCCTTCTGTTTTCAATTGTAAACCTACAAGAGACTAGTGAAAGTACTAGTAAAATTAATGAAACGATCGAGGAGATTTTGAATAACCCAAAGAACAGAGCAAGCATTAAGTCAGTAATAATGAGTACCAACCCGATAAACTCAGTCGACCCCAGAGGAGACCTGCCGCCTCCTCCTTCAATAACCCTCGATCCAAAACTGCAGGAATTGATCGCGCAGATGGTTGCTTCAAATACACCTACCCTCCCGTCATCAGTTTCGTCAAGTTCAACTGCAAACACAAATTCAACTTCCGCTTCGAGTGGAGGAAGCGGAAGGAATCTAGAAACTGCAGGATTAGAAACTAGATTGCTAATGCACCGTTTTCAAGGGCCTATTGCGCAGGGCAAAAGTACGAGCAGTGATTCGTCCAGTGCAGTCTCACCATAGTTCATTAATTATCCTTGGCTATTGTTTCAATACTACCCACACTATTTTAGAGGTTTTATTGATTAACAGTTCAATCTGCAATCTTTTGAAGACTCGGTTAATTTACATTCAATCGCTTTAATTTTTAATATAAAATTCATAAAAATAAAGGGTATTAAAATTGATTAATTTAAACGAGACTAGCCGTATTTTCAACTCCTCTGCCGAAAAATTGAAATTGGCATTTTCATGCGAAGAAATAAAATAATTATCCGAGTAAATTTTGGAATCATAATCGCAGCGGCTTGTACTTAGATATCTGCATGAAGTTTGAAACGAATTTTATTGCGTTTCTTATCGATTCGTTCTTTTCTGTGATATATACTATGCTTATTGGGTGGCATGAGCTTAGCTTTTCTTTAAGCTCAGTGATGCAGTCAGGTTCTTTGTCTGATTCACTTTCATCTGGTTTGCTAGATTCGCTATCTTCTTCAGAGCTTACATTCTCTGAATTAAAAGAACTTTCAAAGTCATAGGAGTTTCCAATATAGTTGTCTAATGATTTTTCAGGAAAAACAATTATGACGATAGATAAAAAGTAAGAATTAGAAAGGTCTTCTCTGTCCATCTGCAATTTCTTAAGAAAATCTTCAATCTTGTAGTCCAAATTTGAATTCCTCCATTCATTTTCTGAAGTAAAAGCAATCACCAAGTTTTTCTTGCTTTTGCTTCACAGCTGTCTTTTGGTCTCATCGTGGTTGTGTTCTAAGTAGTTTCAAAATCTCTGAATGAAGTTGAGGGAGTATCGGTTCTCCACAGAGACGTCAGTTTTCAGGTAAATATCCATGTTCTCTTCTAAGTTTATATTTTCAGCGTGCTTTTTGTCAACATTTTTCTTGAGTTTCTTTTTAGAATATGTGAACATACTCAAAGTGTCATTCACAGTTAGCTTCTCTTTGATTTTATTTAGGAAGGTCTGAGCTAAATAGTACTTTTCCACAAAAGTCGGGTGATATCAAACCATAAGATTAAAACTGGTGTCGAAGTTCAGGTACTCGAGTAGCCGAGATACTTCGTAGCATTTATCCCCAGAATCAACCGTCTTATGGTATACTATTAAAAGTCTGAGCGTCGAAGAGTAAAGCTCTGGATCTATGTACTTCGTTCCAAAAAGACTTAAAAGTAAGTTTCTCGCTGCTATAGTGGTATTTCGCTTGATTTTCTCTTTAATCAAAAGATGGATATTTCTAATGCCCAACTCTGCAGCTATTTCGGAAATTCCGTAGTAAGACTCGATTTGTGATCCGTAGCTAATCTCACTGATTGATGTGCTTAAGTTCTCAGAAGGTCCTTTGGGATCTTTGATTCTGATAAGTTCGTAAATATTTTTCTTTGCCTCGAAGTAGTATTTAAATTGTTTCAATACGTCTGACAAAACAGCTAAGTTCTGCTCTTCACTTTTTATAATTAGCGTTTCGAGCTGGCGTAAGTTTATCCGCGCCTCTTCATAATTATCAAGCTTAAGCTTGATATACGTCAACGCGATAAGTGAAAGCATTTCTACATCTGAAAGTATTGATGAGTTTGAGAAAGACTTAACAACTTTGTTAAGCTTTATTTCTGCTGATATGTAGCACTCCTTATTTTTCTTTATTGATATTACTGCTCTTTCCAAATCGAATAAGGCTTAAAGAATAGTTGAGAAGTCTTGAGTTTCTTTCAGTATTCGCTAGCTTATTTAAGCTGAGAATCCTCGTTTTCTATCATCTCACTTTCTTCATTCGGCTCATCAAGTCTTACAGCTTGGTCAAAGTAAGAATTAGCCTTTTGATAGTCATTAAGCGCGTACATGAGGCAGCCAAGATTATTATAGCACCTCTTTATCACACTTTTAACAGTGTAAAGCTTCATGTTTCGCTCCATATCAGGAAGTCCTTTGCTGTTTTTGATTTTGTCGATTGAGCCTTTGTACATTTCGATTACTTGAATATACTCATGGATCGCCTCTCGATTGTAGTCTTTATCATTTTCTTCAGTAAGCTTGAAGTTCTTCAAATTCATTACCTTCAAAATATCTTCAACTTCTAAAAACAGCTGATCCATGTCATTGTTCTCACTTGAGTTTAAATTTTTACTTCTGTCATAGAATCTTTGTGAGAACTTGACTTTTTGGTTTCTGGACTGATTTCTCATCATTTTTGCTTGTGCGTTCTGAGCCAGTTTCATCTTGACTCAAAACCGAATGATTCTATCAAAGATCATGTCAGCCATATATCGACTAGAAAGGATGCCAACAACAAGGCCGATGGCTAAGCAGATCAATCAAATCACGATATTTACAGTGATCAGAGAATTAGTCAGCTGGGACACGATTGAGCTCAGCTCATCGTCAATCGTTGCTGAGCTGCTGATGAACCCGAGCTTGTTGATTAGTTCAACCACATGGGTCTCATCACTACGAGCTCTGACGACTTGAATGTCGCCGTAGAATAAGTAATACTTAACTCCGTTATATTTGTACTCCGAATACGTGATTGTCTTTCCGTTGACGTCTGTCACTGTGTTCAATGCAAATGAATTGTAAATTTGACTCTTCTTCGCTGCAGTTATCGCAGATGTATCTGAAGATTCAGCGTAAACCATCGTCGCAAGGTTATTTGAAATCGTAGAGATATCAAAATTGCCGTCTTCCACCAAGTTTTGGTCTATCATAAGATAGCTAAATTCAGTATTCTGGTCGCCGAACAGTAACTTGTTGATTAAGGTGTTTTTATCTCCGGTAGAAGAGTAAGGAATGAAGTCGTAGTTCACGACTCCGCGTATTGACTGCATAGAGTCTAAAAATGCTTTGGACATCGTCGCTCCAATCGCGCCACCAGCGAATAGATAAGTATTAATAAACGTTGTCATGCCTGAACTTTTAGATCCCCAGTCGAACCATTGCCGAATAGTAGCTAAATAGATTTTCTGGTTTGTCTCGAAGTTATATCCATACCGCGTTGAAGAAGTGGTTGGACCTGCGAAATATGACTTATTTTGAGCGGGGTAGAAACAGAACAGCTCACTGTAGAATCCAATGTAGAACGAGTCTTTATTTAATATCGATAATTTGCGAAGGATACAGCTGTTCTAAGTAATATTCGATTAATCCTCAGTAGTCAACTTCTTGATCTATACGAGACTGGGGTTAATTAAATTTCAAATTAACTAAAATACTGACCTGCTGGAGAGTAAGTTGAAAGAATCGAGTAGTTCATCTCTCCAAATTCGACATAATAGGACATTTTAGTTGGATCAGGAGATGAAAGGTACTTTGCTGAGTCAGAACTACTAATCAATTTGTTTGACTTTGCAGAAGTAATATAGCTTGAAGATATGTATGACGGATTCTTCAGTACTAGCTCTAAGATTCCACCTGCAATTTGCAGCTCTCGAAATATTTCTTGAAGATCGTTCTTTTTCAGCTGAGCTACAGCATCAGTAATACTTTGGTAATTTGTAAACTTTGCTTTAACGATATAATCATTAATCAGAGTTGATTGAGAAATTCTCAGTAGTATGATAATAAGCGTTCAGATAATCATGACAGTTGCAATAATAAGAACTACAAATAAATATCAGAGTTTTCGCTTCTTGTTTCCATTGGGTCTAACAATAAATCAAGTAATAACTTTATTTAATAATTCCAAGAATAACAGCAATTAAAATAACAGGGAACAGGAGAATATATCATCAGCAGCGTCCTTCATTCTTGATCTTTCGGTCGATAACATGTACGAAGTCGATCTTGGTATTAAAGAAGTCGATATTATTTCATCAGAGCACATTAAAGCCAGACCAGAAGTAATTATAGTCTTGGAGTCTATTGATCTCCTCGATCTGGGACTCCTGAAGTTCGTCTTCCTCCAGCTCGTCCTCAATCCTCGCAATTTTTTGGTAAGCAGACATTTACCTCGGTTTCTTAATTACAAATGTGACATTTATAATAAAGCAATTGAGTAATATCAACTTCACGACTTAAGTCTCGCACCTTAGTAGCAAC
>JAGYYN010003288.1:0-17480 GCA_021441665.1 Euplotes cf. woodruffi 2 WChen-2021 | reverse complement strand
TAGCGAGTACAAGTAATATAAGTCATCAGTCCTTGGTCCAACTTTAGCAATCTCTGCTTCTTTAAATGATCATGGAGCAGAATTAAATAGTAAATGTGTCTTGGTAAATATGAACTGCATATGATTTCAGTTCTGCTGACGTTCACACGCTCGCTGATCCAGTATACAGTAACATCATTGCTGCAGTCAGCAAAATAGCTCAAAATCTAAATGTAACAACACACTGATCTTTAACAGTGCTCTTCTTAGCCATATTGATTATAATTATATTTCTAATAATATATTGCAATTAAAGTGAATAAAAGCAGACTAAAATAAATGAATAACAGCATAAGTAAGAGCAGTGGCAATAAAAGACCAAAAAGCAATAAACCTTAAACTCTAGATTTATTATATTCACAATCAATAATGATTTAATAGTATAAGAAGGGAGGACAATTGACCTCTAAAATTCATATGAAATAAAATAATGAATAAAATTAATGGTTCCCCTCGGTTTTGAACCAGAGGTGCCCCCAACTCCAGTTCCAGCTCGAGTCCCTGCTCCAACACAAGCTCCAATTGCTGCTCATTAAACAAAAAGCTTATCGACAGCACTCGTCCTACTTTTGGAGAACTGGAAGACAAAAAAAGCATATACTTTTTCGATCAAAAGAGAACCAAAAATGTATTGAGACTTGATACATCTCATCGTACTCGAGGCAACAAGACAACCCACCAAATCAAAAGATAGAAAGGAGACAGTATTGTGAACCCAGAGGAAGGAGTAACCTCACGGTCTCCAAGAGCTAGCGCTAAAAGCTATTGCGTTTCCAGGGTACTTTTGGGGTGTCTTTTCTATATTTCAATTATATATGGATATAGTATTACAACCGACTGGTTTAGTGTGTATTTGGGTTGAGATATACAATATCGAGATTACCAGTTATTGGCTTATTATTAGGTTGGGTTGAATCTGCATGTCTAGGTAGTTTTGTCAAGGCCAGATTGCTTATTATGGTTTTATGGGATTTCGAATTTTATGTGTGGTTTTAGGATGTATTATTGGGAATCGGAGTTTTTTGATGGTTTAGAAATAATTGTGGGTTAAAGATTGAATGCAGCAATTTATAAGAGGTATTTTGTTAAAATATAGTTTTATTGATAATTTATATTTATTTGTTTGAGCATTATCTTTATGGAGATTTATATAATTAAATCGATATTGCTAAAATTTTAAAAGGTCATATAAGAATGTAAGGTTTTATTTTATGTTATTGAAAATAGAATTGAGATACATTATGGTGAAAGGAATAAAATTAATCATTTATAAATAAAACTTATGATAAAAGGAAATTATTTAATATACTGTAAACCAATTTGTCTAGTCCCCCTGAACGAAGTCGTTTCTCGAAAATTCATCAGGAGAGACAAGAGAAAGGGGTTTACAGTTATCAAAATTAACAAGTATTTTGCAGTTTATTATATTAAAGACTAATATCGAATTGAATCAATAATTTATTTCTTACTTTTAGTAACTATTATATAACTATATTAATATCGCCAGACTATATTTTATCTGACTCAATCTTGATATCGTAATATATATAAAATGAATATTAATGCTGTTAAGTTTTGAACATTTAGTAATTCTTTTCAATCTAATTAGGTAATGCCTCTTTGCCATAATTATTAATTTGCTTTATAAATTATCTATTATTTACATTAATTTACTACATTCCTTTTTCACTGGTTTTATAATTCAGTCAAGCAAGAGTTTGCATTTTTAATAACAGCAGGCTTGATTATATATCCTTGGCTATTGTAATTTATATTAAAACTGTGTTTTTATTTATCTATCTTAATCGTCTAATTTAAAGATACATTTATGTTATTCAAAATAAGATGAGTTTACTATTTTACTGAACTTTTTAATAATCATCAAGAAATATTAAATACTGAACCATGATAGCACTCCAACTCTCTTTTTAAATCTGCTTACAGACCTGTCGAGTCATTCTTGTGAACAGTCAGTGTTTTCAGAGTTTATATACACGTTTTGGATTTGAGGGCATTCGCAGAGACAGTCCAGGATTTTAATTGTATCAGAAAGATTCATAATTTCTAAGTGGATACTGCTTATGTGCTGCTTCACTGTCTCGATTGATAACATTTGGATTACAACGTTTACGAATAGTTCATCCATCACTTCGTATATTGTCAAGCTGTTGACCTTGATGTTTGGGAAGAAAAACGCTGAAGAATTGACGATATCTTGGAGATCATCGATTTCTTCATCGAATGGACTTCTACTGCTTAAAAATGATTTGATATCAAATATTCATTTGCAGCCATTTTGGTCTTTTGAACCTAAAATCAATAAATTTTGATAAAATCAATTGATTAGTTTAAATTACAAAACTCACGTTATTTTTATAAGAAATTTGACATTTTAATAAAATAAAATTACGAAGTTAACCAGATATACTTTGATAAATTTTAATATGATTTTAAGAATATCAATTTTAATTATTCTAAATCTAATAGCAACTAAATCTAAATTAATTTTCAATCAGAACAGTCCATCTTAAATCCACCACTGACAATATATTCTATATTTTAAATAACTTCAGTGTTAGATTAATTTTAAGGGAAATGTAAATATTGTGATTTTACCTGGAAATATAGATAACCAATCGCTGAAATATCTAATGTATTTGAGGTCAAGTTCTCAGTTCAGTTTATTTTGAAGTCGACAGAGTGTCCAGCATGTCTCTTGCATCACATAAGTTCGTCGAACTGTTGAAGTAATCAACAGATATATTCACACAGTTCAAGTTTTTTCAAGGAACCACTATTGTTGTTCTAAAATCATAATTCTGAGGAGGGGTATGATTTAGCATTTTTATTATCAATTTTAAATCTTTATATCCCCATCTTCATAGTTTAATATACGAGTTTTAGTAAATTATTTATATATCATATGTAAAGGTAGCTAGAGTACTAACTGATGAAGAGTAGAGTATAATAATCCAAAATTTATACTTAGAAATTCTAAAACTATATCTCTTCTGGGGATATGATTTTAGAACAACAGACTATAACTAACCAATTTTTAAATTTCTTTGGTATTCCTGACAGCATTCTGTCGGCTTTTGCATATTCATCAGGATTAAAAGTTCTCTCAATTCCGGTGAAACTGACTTTCGAGCTGATGTTGCTGTAGTCAAACTATGCAGGAATTGTATTAGTGGCGATTGGCAGATTACATCAAGTATTTTAGAGAATGTGCGATTAAACTGATTTTAATTACTTACGATCAAATTCTTATCTCTTGTCTTACGAATTAGTTTCATTTTGGCTGGCTGACACGAAAATGATTTACACTTTAATATTAAAGTCTTATTTGCCGCTGGATCAATAATTTTTAGATAAGTGTTAGCGAATACAACAGACGAAGTCACTTTTGTTGTGGTACTAAAATTCACTATTGTGTATTCAGGAAGTCTGGACAGAATGCTTATTAGATTTCAACCAGTGAATTGTCCTTGGCACCCTGAAAAAGTGCATTCCTTTGGCATGATTAATGATATATTTTCAAGAGTACTGTCCATTATACAATGCTCAACTATGAAATTATACTCGAGCTTTTTAATGCTTTGTGCAAAATATTCTGGATTTATCATAATCAGTTGATCTTCTTCACTTACGACTTCAAATTTTGCTTCATTGATCTTGATACCGTACTTCTTGACAAGGCGAAGTTCATTAAGTATACTTTTAGACAAAAAATAGCATTCAAATTTAATTCTACCAAAGACTTTGCACATTGCATATTGATTTTTAGAATTCATGAATGAGTGAATATCAACGACAACTTTATCGAATAAAGTAATCTTGCGGTCTTTATCATTCTCATAATAAAGGTCATTATAAACCTGAACTGCTTTTATTTCATCTAGTGAGATATTTGCGAGTCGTGAGTCACATCTAAAAATAACATCATCGATGTTAACCAGTTCGTGCATATAGTGATTGTTAAAGTAGAATCCCTGCTTGCACCTGATCCTCTGTGCAAACTCAACGAACATCTGTGCATTTTGATAAGACTCAATGACGACTCTGAGCCTAAATAAATCATTGGGGAGTCTCAACAAGTGAATTTGCTGATCGTAAATAAGCACTTCTCTGGCATATGGAAGCATAAAGCGTCTGAACTCCTCATAGTACATATCTAGCTTCAGCCGGGTCTTTTTGGATAGCGTGGAAAGGACCAGAAAGACCTGGTGGGAATGTGCGAAGTACGGCATGACTACTGAAATCAGTGCTAAACTCTTAAATAGTCTGATGTGGCTAGTCTCCATATTATTAATTATTAATTATATCTTTCTACTTTGAATTTGTTCTGACCTGTTGTTTTTTAAACACTGACTTTGGATAGAGACAAAATTAATAAAGGATGAATAGTAAACAAGGCTAACTTTGATGATTACCATATCGTATTTTGACTTATTTATATACGCATATATCACATTTTAATAATATTGCATAGTTTTTTAATGATTGAGTATATTTAGCTGTGATTTACAAAAATAGGTCATTTATTAATATAGCTTTATTTAAGTCTAATCATATTTTAAATTTTTTTAAAGCTAATCTTTATTGCATCAAATTAAAAAATATGATATTTAAATTATTTAATTCGATGATTAAAGCTTGGATTGACTTTATTATTAATAAAAATAAGCTTTTGATAAATTTTATATTAATTTATTTGTGAAATATCGTAATACTAAGAATATGTATTTAAAGTGTTACAAATTTATATTAGTTGAATTGATAATTCGAGAAAAGCTTGTGTTATTGATTTAGTTTAGTGCACTATATTTTTTTAGTTCGCAAACTGTAGCAAAGGAAACAAATCCACATTTGCTTCTAAATTTTCTGATTCGTGCTTTAATCTGTTCACTATTGCATTCTAAATCTGCTTTTTCGTATTCAAAGCAGAGATTGTCGAGCTCAGTAAAGCCTTGTCATAGAGACAAAGCAGCCATGCACTGGGAAAGCAGACTGAACTTAAGTTGGAGTTTCCAAAGGGTCGATTTAATCTTGTTGTTGCGCAATATATTTCACACCAGCTGGTACTCTTTATCAGATAGTATATGATCAATTATTATCTCTGAGAACTGAGCATCAAGCAAAATTGAATCGTTAAGTTCGTCAGTCTCTTCACTTCTCATCATTGCTTCATCAGAAGGACTATTGTATGAAAAGCGAATTTGTGTAAAATAATCTGGTACTAATTGTTTAATCTTTTCAAGGTCATCAATATACGTTAGTTCTCAATCTACGTGTCTTGCTTTGAGCACCTGATTTACAATGCTTTTATTGAACTTAAAAACTTTTGCAAATTTATTTTGAGGGTAAAAACGTGATTTTTGAATCGTACTGATTGGGACCCCAAATCCATCTGAAATATTCAAATTTTTAGGATTTATCGAAATTAATTTATTGTCGAATCCAGGTGAATTTGACCCTTCAATGTATCCTGATATTTGGAGCTGCAAGATTGACTCAAACGGGATGAATATGTATTCAGAGTCTTTTCAGTCGCTTTGGCTTGGACAAAGATATACCAAAGACTCTAGCTTCTTGTCGTTAATTGCAAAGAACAAAGATTTATAAACAAGATTTAATCTTTGAGTTGGATCAGAGCCCAAAAGTAAAATTGGAGTATTTGCAAAAGTCAATCCGACATATATCGATAGATAATCTTAGAAAAACACATTTCAAGATATAAAATTTATCGATGTGACACCTTTTAAATCATCAAATGATTTGTTGAGGTTTGTAAATGTAGGCATTTTTGGGTGAATTTTACTAATAATTTCGACTCATTTTTCAGATATGCCTTCTTCATTGATTTTTAAGAATACTAATCCATCTGCTTTTATTCTAACTAATTCGCTTCGGTGAAGGTTGTATAGTAACTGAATGATTTCATCAGTAATGCATAATGAGTCGATATAAACCGAGGCTTTGTTGATCAGCTGTAAATTATTAATAAAAGAATCTTCATCTGTACATTCATTAAGCTCAAGCATATTTATCCTGTTGAACTGAGTAAAAACAGGATCTGGTGTGTCTACATTCCCGTCGATAAAGTGAGGTACTGGTTCTTGTTGACAATAATTTTTATCTCTAATACTTATTACCTTACACATATAAATAGTTTTAGTGCTATTTCTAATTAATTAAATACAAACAGCAGCAGAATACAAACCGAGTATAGCTAAATATAATAAATACATCTCCAAATAAAAATAATCTTACCAACCAGAAAATATCAGCACATCGGTATTAATATAGCCCGATTGTCGTAGATATTCTCAAGCCAGTTGTTGCATTTAAATCCAGACGCGCATAGCAAATAAGCACAAATAAACCTCAATTTAATAGCTTGAGTTGAATGAATACAAATCACATGTAAATAAAGTAAGATCGATGGAGCCTGTATCGAATACAAATAAACCCAAACTAAGACCATATCATTCTATTTACTTTATTTAGACTACAAACTCACACAGCCATTTAGACAAGACATATTATAACAGCTGAGATTTGGACTTGATTTGGCATTGAATCCTTAAGACTAAAAATCTAAATATTAGTAATATACAATTCTATTGATAACATTTTGAGTTTGATAACTCTTAAAGTTTTCTTTAAAATGCATTCGTAAAGCTGAACAAATCTGAATGCATTTCATGGGTTCGATTCTGTAAAAGAATTTTTTTTTGTTATGAACACAATTTTATGCTCAAATGCACCATCAGGATTATTTACAATAGGATTGGAATTGTGAGTCATATTGAGATTGTAGTCATCAGATAGGTTCATTAACTGGGGAAATTTATAAGTACAAATCATTAATCTGCTATTTATTGATTTTGGCTGAATTGCAGGTTGTTTCAAGATGCCTCAATGCTTTTTATTCTTATGGCTTGATTAATGATATTATGGGGCTACTTGGGAATGTCGGGTCTTTAGATTAATTATTATTCAAAATATCATTTTAGAATGGATTTGATATATTATTTGTCATTTAGAGAATATTATTGTATCCAGAGAAATCGATTGGTGAGGCTGATACTTTCATAATGTTACCTGGATTGATTTAAGTTTATCAATTTGGGTATTCATTTTCTCAAATAGAGAAATATCAACTGAAATGAAGTCTAGAATCTTTATCTTAGACTGCATATCGTGATTTTTATAGTACCATACTTTTCATTCGTTTATATTAGTAATAACTTTAATGAATTCACCATATGTCGATTCAGTAATAGAATTAATATTGATTTTAAATAAATCAAGTGGAAACAGTTCAAAAATTTTTGCAAATGGTAAGTCATTTTCAATTGTAACTCAGTTTTGGTTCATATGAGACACAAACTCATCATAGTACTCGTCAAGTTTGCATCTAGATGTCGATCACAGCTTAGATAGCAACCAAAAGGCTTTGTGGGTGTGGCTAAAGTACGGCATGATCTGCGAAATCATATCAAATCGACTGAACATCTGTATCTTTGACTGCTCCATATTAATATTATAAAAACTAATCATTCTTGTTATTTATACCAAACAAAAACAAAAAATTGAGTGTGGAGAAAATTCAAGTAATAAAATATAATTTACTAATTTTTTTATAAACTCAAAATTATTTACTAAATTAACGTTGCAGTTTTAATTTGTTAAATCTCTATCTATACTGATGCAGTTTGTATGACAAAATATCACTTTAAAACTGCAAATTTACAATAATTCTATTTCAAATATTTTTTTCTTTAATTTAATTTTAACCTGTAAATTTCTAAAGTAAGCAACCAAATAGTATTTCGTATCAGCTAATATAGTTTGATGAATAATAGAATAGTGAATATTTGTTAATTTATTGATATAATTTATAAAATAACTACAATATTAATCCACTGGTTTTAACAATATTAAAATCGATTGATAGCAAACTAATTATCAATACTGAATTAAATTTTATCGTTGTGAGCTAAATACTTATTATTGCTAATTTTAATCACTTTAGTGACTATAATTTATATAACAAATTATACTCAGTATCTTTGGTGACTAAATTAGATGTTATATAGAAATTAGTCATCATACAGTTGGTTATAAATATATCACCAAATTTTAGGTAATATTTTTATCGTATTTTAAACAGACTTCAGGTTGGATTTTTATTTGTTTGATGGTAAATAAATTGTTAATAATAAAATTCAATAAATTTTAAATGAAATATGTATTTAGCTAAATTTTACTAAATTTAAGAGTGGAGTTATCTGATTGAATTATGCACGTTCTTTGTGTTTTGAGATTTAACGATTTCCAAATTTTCAATGAATCCAAATTTACTTCGAAATGCTTTTAGTGCTTTTTCAATTTGTTCCTGTTCATCCTGCAAATCAGCAACTCAGTATTTTAGATTTATAAAAGTAAGTTCAGTGCAATTGGAACACAGAGTCAGAATAGATCATCACTCTGAAAGCAGATTGACATTAAGCTTTATGTATGTAAGTCTGAATTTGGTTGCTTCAGAGCGAAGCAACTTTTTGATAAGCAAAACCTCTTCAGATCTCAGCTCAAATGATATTTTAATAACTGAGAACTTAATCCTGTCGAAGTCCAGATTGCTAATAAGCTTGGCTATATACTTTTCGAATCAAAAGTAAAACTTTCAATCACAAAGTTAGTATACGAAATGATATCTGGATCCAGATTATTTAATTCTTGTAAGGCATCAAAAGATTTTATTTTTCAATTAACGGTTCTACTCGAATGCAAGATTTCACTTTCAGCTGTTTTATTTAATTTGATGAAATCAATCAACTTTCTTGTGTTTTTAAACTTAACTTTCTTCACGGTTTTTAAAGGAATTACAAATCCTGCTGCTTTTACAAAATCTGAAGGATATAGTTTGCTTATTGGACTATCAAGTTTATTCAAAATAGGATTTCACTTAAGCAATTTGAATTTTCAAAGCAAAGTTGACTCAAGCGGGACAAAAATAAATTGCAAATCTTTGTTGTTTTGATCTGCTTTCATCATGATCAGGTTACTCTCTTGCTCTGGGATATGAAAGACTGCTGATTGACAACTCAAGCTAAAACTTTGACTAAAATCTGAATTTACAATCTGAATGCAGCTTTGGGATAGCTTTAGTTGAAAAGTTATTCAATCTTCACATTCAAACTCTATGTGTATATTTTTAGAGTTTAGTGACAAAACAGCTTTAAAACCATCAAATGATTGGCTAATATTCTTGAGAAAAATAGTATTTGGAGATATTTCATTAATCACTGTGATTGCTTTATTCGATATTTCAGTGTCATACTTGATATCAAAAAGCATAAAGCCCACTTTAATACTGATAAGACTGTCAAAATATGATTCTCACAATTTTTCAATCATACCGCTTGAAATACGCAAATAGTCAATACTTATTGAAGCCTTCGTGATCATCTCGAGATTTTGAACTCAGACTTCGTAAGAGCTATCATCCATGTTGACTGTTTCAATTCGATTGAAGGGCACGAAACAAGGATCTGGACGATTCACATCTCCATTGAAGAAGTGTGGAATTAACTGAGTTTTATAATGTCTCGAAATTCCAACTGATATTGCTTTTCAAAACTATATTTCACTATTATTTAGATTCGCATTTTATTAATATACAATTTAAATTTTTTGTATCATTCTGTTCTTGAATGAGTTAATTATTTCTTTAAAATCTTTTGCAATAATTTTAAATTTATCAAATAAAATTTTCAAGTGATTAAAAATACTACCAACCATAATTCTTAATATAAAATCTAAAATAAAATTATTGATAAAATAAAAAATCTGCACTTGACCACAGACATCCAAATTAATTCGATTCTGATACACGATTCAATCCAAAACTAATCAAACCCCAAAATTATAGAAGATTTATAAAACCACCAATCAGACTCCTCCAACTATATTTACATATTTACTCAATCAACCCAAATAAATCCTTGATCCTCTATAACAAATTCTTCAACAATTATGCAGGATCTCAATAAAATACGCAGAAATAAAGATTTAATTTTAATAACAAAATCTGTGTATTTTTAATTTTTATTTATTAAAAGACACAGATTACTTACTGATAGGACCGTAAAATAAGGACTGGTAACTTGTGTATCCAGGGACGACAGCTGTTGATGTGGCCAGTTTCAAATACAAATATTGATTGATTTCAGGATCTCGGTGTAAGCAAATAGTTTGCAGAATAAATACGCATCAACTGTGATGAAGTCACGAAGTTTGATTTGCGAATGCTGACAGTGACTTTTGAAGTATCTTCCTGTTGGGTCTTCTAAGTGCTTGATAAATCGAATAAATTTACTGTAGTTTGATTTATTTACTTCGTGAATATCAATAATGAATAGATCGTAAGGTAGGGATAGATGGTTTGCGAAGTTTTGTAATCAATTTTCAAGGCAGATTCAGTTTTGTGCCATTCATCAGATGAACTCGTCGTAATATTCGTCAAGTTTGTATCTGGATGCGGAATATAGACTTGATAGGAGGAGAAAGGCTTTATGGGTGTGCGCGAAGTATGGCATGATTTGTGAAATCATATCGAATCTACTTAGAATATGTATTTGTGATTTCTCCATTTTTTTTATTTTAAGTATTCAATTTTTTTAAACCGTAAACCCCTTAATCTTGTCCTACTGATGAATTTTCGAAAATCGGCATCTTTCAGGGAAAGACTAGACAAAGGGGTTTACGGTAATTCATTTAGTTCGTATTTAATTTTATTTACTTAAAAATAATCAAAATCAATCTAAATCATGAATTTTGCTGTTTTAAGTTTCAAAATAATTTTTATCTTTTAATACAATTAGCGATACCATTACCTAAATATAAATTTAATCATCTAAACCAATAATTAATGTAAACCACATGAAATTATTATTTTTTTTAAATCAAGCAGTTAAATCTAGTGCCCATAAAATAAACGACTTAAACCAAGAATCCAAACCGTGCAACCATCAATTCATTTATAAACATCTTCCTCAAAATCACCTTGTCGCATATATTAACCCGTTTAAAATAATAATATACTCCCGAACATAATCAAATCAAACCTAGTAAGCAACACCCGCGGGCCTATAAAATAAGCACGAAAGCATTGAATCCGTATAAATAACTGCTGAAACCAGCAGTGCAAATAAAGCTTAGCAGTAATAAACTATTGGCAATCCAAATGCAAGTATATCCAGACCTTCAGTTGCAGCAGACAGCCACTGAATAATATAGATTTAGGTATTTGGATATGGAGAATACGTGGTTGACAGCAAACCAATATAATTCGAGACTGAAAAAGGCAGTTATCAAATATTGCAGCTATATTCCAATATTTTGTTATTGATTGCGGGTGGAGGGGATGGATTGGATTTAGATAATTATATTTGGAAAGTGTTGGTTATCGAGGGATTGGCAGGAAAAGGAGTCGTGGAGCTTATTTTGGAATTTATTAATTCATTAAGGCAAATTAAGAAATAGGAAAGTGATTGGAGTTTTGAAAGTTTTTTTGAGAATTAAGAGAGAGTGATTTGAATATTTGTTTATATTTTGATTTAATAGATTTTTTTTAATAATAAGATATGATTAATATTTGAGATTAAAATTAAATTAACTTTGTGTTTTAAGATACTCAAATTTTAAATATTTTGTCAATTATTATTGTTAATTGTTTGACAAAATTACTTGGTGCTTTTAAAATTTGCTATTATGGCAATAAAATATAATAGATTTAAATATTGAATAGTTTTGGATAAAAATTAAAATGATATTTTGAGAGAAAGAGGCTTTAATTTTTTTATTATTAATTATAATTTTAAAACTAACATAAATCATATTTATCGGCAAATTATCGGAAAATTATCGGAAAATTATCGGCAAATTTTCGGCAAATTTTCGGCAAACTATCGGCAAACTATCGGCAAACTATCGGCAAACTATCGGCAAACTATCGGCAAACTATCGGCAAACTATCATTAAACCATCAGCAACTCAAAATAAAATCTAAACCATCTTTTTAAAACCAATATATTCATTGTCAAACTAACAATAATTACAAGAAATCTACAATTATTATTAAAAAATTAAAACAAGATCATAAAATCTCAGCTTAATATACCATTCCCTATTTCTCTTCACCTGATTTGTTTATAAAATGTAAAAACAAATTTACGTTAATATTATTTTAGACTACTTACCATTGACATATTTTTCTAATCTAAGGCTAATTATTTAAGTCCATTTGAATCGCTGATTTTCAGCTAAAGCTGCTTACAGCATCCTTCAATATCTGGTCTCTTTTATTCCTTTAATAAATCTAAACTCGATATGGGGTCTGAATTGAATACAAAACCAAAATAACCTTTTCAAGTCCAGACTATTAAAATATCAATTTTCGATACTGAATTTAGTCAGAATCAAATAGATAACTTTGTGATTGGATATCTCAACGAGTTTAGTTATTTTATTTTAAAATTTGCTTTTAATTTAATAGCTAAATTTAATTCTTACGTTTGAAAATATAAAAAAAACAAAGCTTATTTTTAACTATCTAAAAAATATTTTTTAGACTTTTTATCAATCATGAATTTTACTTCTTGCTCGGTTCAATTAAATTTATGTTTTCAGAGTGAAAAACTCTTACCTTTTTATCATTCAGACCATGCAAAATCCAACATAAATAATTTACTTTGATATAGTAGGTTTTTATTAGCAACTAAAGAGGATTCCAATAAACTTTTCGAATCAAATCAATTGAATGATATTAGTATCTACTTAAAATATAATTATTAACTATAACCAAGCTCCAATCGAGTACATAAAAATGTAAATATTCCTATATCTCAATTCTCAGTTATTTGAGTCGAAAATAAAATAGTTTTTTCGATTTGATAAATTAAAGTGATTAGCTCTAAAATACTTAAATTTAAGTCATTCATAAACCTGTATTTTAAACTGTCTATTTAATATTTTGGTTTCAAATTTAAAACTGAATAATATATATTCAACGCTAAAATCAGTGATGTACAATTTAATCCAAACCTTTTTTAGTATTTTTATTTACTACTCTGCTTTTTAAGTTATTTAGTAATGTTGATTTTAATCTGCTTGATTAGTAAAAATAAATTTGATACTAACTGCATTAGTATTCAATATTTTGCTTGTATTATTAATTTTTTTCTTGTTATGAGCTGCAGATTAATAATAAGAAATAATAAAGTAACTTTAAAACAGTTAAAAGTGATTATTAATTAAAAAATACTTCGAACATATCTGGAGAATAATATTTCTGTGTCCAACTCATATCCCTTTGAAAACTTGTTTATGAGGTTCTTCCAAAAACTTTTCAAATTCTGATATTTCTTTATTGTGAGCTTGTGGTTTGACTTGTAGTATTTGTCCTTTTTCTCGATATTTGCGCTGTTGTACGAGTTACTAATGGCTTTAACTTATTAGCTACCTTCCCTTTGTTGGTTCAGTCGGTGATACTCAACTGTGTTTTTAAATTTGATTAGTAGGTCGATTCGATCTTGGAGTATCTATCCTGCTATTTCTCCACCGGTGTTTTCAATCTTTTTTTGATTTGCCTTCTCGATTTGATTATACAGAATCATAATTGTCTAAACCTTAATTTCAGTATTGAGTTTTGCTGCTTCTGTATTAAGGAAGTCTTCTTTTGTTGTTGATTCAGATAAAATTGAATTTTTTTTGTTCTTCATCTTTATTTTTTCTGCACTGTTCGACTTTCTGGATAAATTAAATCATAATTTGCTTCATTGTGGATAGTTCCAATTATTTTATGGAAGAATGCTAATTTATTCGGGTCCATATCAGGTATGATTATCTGCATATAAAACTTTTCGAAGTTATTTTAATGATATGATCATTAAAAAACTCTATTGCTCTTTACTGCTCCAACTCTGCAGAAACATCGAACAGGTTTGATTTAGCTGGAATATCTATATATTTTGAGGTTTGACTAATTTCTCATTCATCTTCTATTTTGATTTTTCTGCCTCTTATTTGTTGGATCAGATTTAGATGGTTTTACTTTATGTTCTTTTTGGGAGATTTTCGACTGTTTTTCCTTCTTTGTGCTTGCTTTCTTATTTTTATTCACGGGCTTACTCATATCTTGTGTTTTAGTATCCTTCCTTGCTACCTTTTCTCCTTTTTTGATAATTTTTCTTGCCATTGATATGAATTGATGGAAAGGGTAACTGATTAAATACTGCATACTATTGAATAGATGCATTCAATAAAAAATTAAAACAAAAGTAGAATATTAGCATTCTTACTAATAAATAACTTCATCAACATCCATACTCTGCTGAAGAGTAATATTAAAACAAAAATCACAAAAACTTGATTTGATCAGTCAATAGGCTGCTTAATAAAATATAAGCATAGTTTTAGTCCGCCATTTTTTTTGTTTAGTAATAATAAACTAAATTACCAAATAGCCAAAATAATAGGCAAAATATTGAATTTGATTAAACCTTTATTTAAGGTTCCGTCATTTTCGACATAATTTATTATTTATCCATTCATTTATAAGCAGATCAATTCTGACCCAATAAATGGATAATTTCAGATTTAGATAGTCGTTTGTTTTGATAGTCGTGTGAGTAATACTATAACTAATATAATAATTAATAATAGTATAGTTACCTTTTGACCTACTGTGCTTATTTTTATAGACTCATTCAGACAAATAGATTGGCAGACAAAGAACAACCAGATTGGACTGTTTGAAACAGACTCAGGCCTAACAAAGTGAAAGCTATTTCCTCGTGTGAGCAAAACGTAACATTAATGCTCCACGAGGTTTTGGGGAAGCAATGCGAAGCCACAAAGTTTCACAGTCCAACTAGTGATTTAGAGAGGTAGATGCAAAGCTTGACCGATGTTACTCAGTGTGAACAAAACGTAAAATTACCGCTCCACTGTTAGTACTTAGAATCCTCGCAAAACTTCCCTTGATGTTCACTGATCAGAGACAATTAGTTTATTAATTATTATTAAATGTTTAACTTTACTTTTTCTTTTCAATAATAAATCTAAAAATTATAATAATTTTGATAATAATCAACAAGCACTTGAAAATAAATTATTAAAATCGCACAATAATCTTTGAGTTGCATACTGAGTATTTTTAAAATGAATCTACTAATCTAATTTACAGTAGTAAGATAAATTCATCCAAATGCGCTTAAGTTAAATATAGTAATTTTAGTGCTTTAATACTCAATTTATCTGAATTCATGTCTTTTTTAATATAAATATAATAGTTGACTTAAAACAAAGATTTATGCTTTGAAAAAATAAATACTATTTACTAAAAATATTGCATTTCTGAAATCACCTATGGCTGATGATTGCTTTAACGAAATCAGTAAAAACATCATTTGACAATCTATTATGCTAAATTTTTTTCTATGTAAGGTTAACTCATAGCATGAGTCCTTTTTTATAATATAGTTTTTTTCGATTTATCTATTTTAGTGCATTATAGTTTTTATATTACAGCTTATATCAAAATAACAAATATAGATATGGAATTAGTCTTCAATTCAATATTTGTACAAAAAAACTATAACTTTTTTAAACTTAATAATTTGCGTTTATGCTATCAGGTTAAATATACAATTACAAAACTTCAACTTTTTATATTTTATTTTGTTTGTTTAATAACTTTCATGCTCAATATATATTCTTAATATTCACCCAGTTGCTTTATTCCCGAGGCATTATACTTTATTAACATCTTTTGCTTTGATTTTTAGTTAGTTGCCACAGAATTATTTTATTATTTATTGAAATTAAAAAAAAAAAACTATATTTGGAATAGATCGTTCATTTTAGGAACGTCTTGCTTAAATGTCTGCTCTTATACTTCTCTTCTTAATTGCTTTTTAGTCTCAAATTTGATGCTGATTGGAATCATCTGGTATATAAGGTACATAAAGATGCACGTGTAAACTCCTCAATCGAATTTGTTCAGCTGTTTATGACAATCAACAATATTCATTGTGAACTTTATAATTCTATCTTCCTTCTTTTTAGGTTTTGTTTTGCCCCTCGATTGCCAATTCTTCTCTGATTTGTTTAGCGACAAGGGTATTTGCACAATATTGGCTAAATCTCTTTACGACAAACGTGTAGTTGATTTCTTTACCAACTGTTGAATCGTAGATATTGATCTCGTTTGAGTAAAAATCAACGTGGATAAGCAGCCAATAATTTTCATTTGAGTAATAGAAAGGATCAAGTCACCTCCTTATTAAATCTTTTTTTGTATATTTGATTGCGAATAAACTCAGATCAAAAAAGTCTACCTCTAATTTCTTTCCAGCAAAAATCTTTTTTTATGTAGTCAGAGTCACAACAGATGGTAGTCTTAGTGACATGAGACAACTTATTTAGTTCGTCTTCGCTTTCGTGCTTATCTCTATGATATTTGAACTGTTAACTGTTCATTCGAGATACTCTGAGACTAAAGTTATTGATAAACTCTGCAGGCATGAGTTTGAAGTCTTTTAAAATCGGAGAAATTTCTGACACTTGAGTTCATTCATAATCTTCCTCCTTAATTTCTCGCTTCCTCTTCCTCTTCCTTGCTTTTGCTTTTTCTATTTCTTTGAGGATAACAGGCGGGATTGTGTAGGGCTCCATATTCAAATACTAGTTGAATTTAAGAGCATGTTTATATCTTGCCTGTTTACTTCTTTAATTAAGTAACTACTAACTTAGTTTTTTTGATGTTGCATTATTAAGTATGCAAACTTACTTATAATTTATTAGACTATGTTATTTTACAAAGTGGCTACACAAATTTTATTAAATGACACATTATTGAGCATAAAAATTATAAGTAAACTTTATTTTCTTTTTTTGAAAAAGTAAGTTTTGATATTCATTTTGTATTTTTTCTTTTATGTATTGCCTTTTTTATTTGATCGGTACTATCTTTATTCATACTAACGATGCTACTGAATTGATCTGAGTGTAATCGGCTGTGTATGTTTTCTAAGTACTTATTTAAAGACTCCTGGTTATCATATGTTATCGATTCATTTTCTTTATCTGACAGCCTTCTTATAATCTTCTGAATTACTTCGAGCTCGTATTCAACAACTTGGAGCTTTGAATTTGTATATTCAATCTCTTTCTTCATGTATAAGATAGATAATCTTTCTTGTTCATCTCCTTCTTCCCGGTGAATTTAATTGCTTGAGCTTTTCTATTCCAGTCATTTTGTTTTCATCCATTGTCTCATAGTGTCTTATTTCAAATTCTAGCTTTGACTTGATGATTTCAAGTCTTTTATTGAGCTTTTGAATGTTAATAAGTGACTGTTCCCTCTGAAA